>JAHZNE010004635.1:0-14913 GCA_027744055.1 Callyntrura sp. NNG-2020 | reverse complement strand
GCTATAAACTTGGCTTAGTCGTACTGAAATTTCTTTAAATTGAGAATAAAATTATACGATTGTTTATTTTGTCAACACCCTCGCATGAAATTCAATTCAACGTATTTTCCATTGAAGAACTGATCTGATAAAATCTGTGTAGTCAAATCTCTCCATAAGCTAAAAGTCTTCAAAGCTAAGAGTTATGATGCAACGGTAAAGCAAAGAAGCACGATTTAATAAGTACCTACTCCAATGAAAGACTATTCAGATCAGGGGGGACCCACGATCAAAAGATCAAAAGTAAAATGAGCTTACATTCCTATAGAAAAAGCTTGATATTTGATTGCGTGCTTTTGTATAAAACAACTTGGTTCAGATAAACTAATGACTAATGACTAGCAAATATACGTAGGCATGAAAACCAGATAAAAGGCAGGAAAAATGCAGAGGTGGCAAACTTAAAGTAGTAATGAGCGTTGCTTCTGGGGTTAGGTGAAAATTTGCTAATATAAATAGTTATGCATGTAGGAGGAACTTTATGATTTATCTCCGTTGATAATATTATGGTGACATCTTTTTGTGGGTCACTTTTACTTCGTTCTTTCCAATAAAAGTATTTAGCTCCTTTTTTTAGTTTAGTCTGGAGTTCGGAGTTTCTATAATTTAATATCGATCCAGACTATTTCATCACAATATAATTTCATGAATGTAATGATTACTTTTCCAGAGATTTATATCATAATAAGAATGAATAATACATGAACAATCATTACTTTGATTATAGCACATTAGCTGTTGTAACTAAAAAAGCAGGTTTCTCGATAAATCCGGACTTGGAGTTTCTCTGATGACATCTCATGTTTACAAACGAGCATGTGCAATTTGTTATTATGGTATACATATTCAGTATACAGCTGCGCCCCGTTGTTGGGGAACTGTGGAAGTAAGTATCAATCGTAACGTAACAAAGTGTTTCACAGTGTTACTCTGCTTTTATACAATTTGGGTGTACGATGTACAATGACGTATTTATTTAGGTAAATGACAATTTACAAACCCATAGTTAGGTGAAACAGCCAAGTGAATCTGGCATAAGTTTAACATTTTTATTTGATTTAGTTAGGTAGGACAGTACATTTATGTTTTGGTTACAGTATAGTTAATGTAATGTGGGGTTTGCCGTATCAGTAGAAAGTAGCTACTAACCATTACCATATCATGTATCGAAGCCGCGTGGGCTCATACAAATGTGAAAACAAACCCATATAATTAAATTTGTTTTCACCTTCTGAACATTTATGTTTGCATAGGTATAAAAGGTAGAGTCACCGGCACCTGATTAGTAAGCCATATGGAATACTAAGCAGCTTTGATCCCCCTTCCGAGAAAAAAAGCAAAGTAAAAAATCAAACGGCTTGTACTTCTGAAAAAAGACAAAAGCATATATTCCCAAAAAAGCTTCCATCCGTATCCGTTAGTGATCTTCTTTCATGTGAAAACAAAGTACCCTTTTCATGTCATAAATAACATGTGTAACGGGTCTTAAAAATGAAGGCACAGCAGTTACTATGTTTTCTCATTTCCTTTGCCTCGTCTGTAGCGGCACTTTCTCCCACAAATATAACGTGTAAGCTGTTTATTTTCTTTTTGCAGTAATTTTGTGTTTTCAAAAAACTACAATAATACAATAATATTAATGTGTGTGCATATACATTTTTCCATTTTAACGTCATAAAAACATATACGTTACAAGTGCTGAAGGTATGGTTTCTGGTTTCTATGGGAAGCTACCTTTTGGTTTCGTTACTTCAGTCTTTAGAAATGGTGTATCCATCCGTTAAATCAATATAGGCATGTAAACAAAAAGGAAATTTGAAATTTTGTATCTGGTAATTGGTAGACGGTAGGGCACTCTACTTGTACAGATCCTATTTTAAAGCTACTTGCACTACTGAACTTGCTTCAAGTTGAAGGTCGGTCGTTATTTACCTTAAACACAACCCAAGTTTAGTTAAGAAAGTAGAGGTATGTAAGGAATAAAATAGTTCACGTTGACGTTGATTTTAGGGTCTTTACAGGGATGCAGGGGTCACAGACAGGTTATATTAAGTTTTTCCTTGGTATACTTCCAATTTAGCACGTAAGATATTACCCTTCCAATAAATTTCAAATTTTATATTCCTGGACATTTATGTACGGAGCAAAGTGAGAAATTGACGTTCCTTTGTTGTGGCTTTACTATACAAGTTCAAGTATTTAAGCAATATTTATGTATAATGCAAGCAAGTAATAATATGACAGAGAATAATAAATGTTGTAGAGAGATCTATATTCACATGTGTGTTTTTTTGTACAACAGGCACAGGATCAAAAGTACTTGATATTCGAATTATGGGATGTAATCAACAGCCTTGTAACATTCGAAAAGGAGAACCTTTGCCATTCGAAGTGGATCTGAGTTT
The DNA here is from genome assembly GCA_027744055.1 of Callyntrura sp. NNG-2020. Taxonomy (NCBI): domain Eukaryota; kingdom Metazoa; phylum Arthropoda; class Collembola; order Entomobryomorpha; family Paronellidae; genus Callyntrura; species Callyntrura sp. NNG-2020. The sequence continues at coordinate 12,469 of JAHZNE010004635.1, read as the reverse complement.
TGACGAGCCCGTGGATGAAGCAGACAATGTTTACTTCAATGTGTTCATGCCCAACTTTGCAATTCCTCCGGCCGTACACGGGACTAAATTGATTACCGCCACATGCGACGACAACAATTTGGGATTTGAATGTCCCATTTCGTCCGATGAAAAATATACTATCAAGTCAAGTCTTTTTATTGATTCGGGTGCCCGGTGTACAAAATACTGTGATGTGCTAAGAGATAATGGAACTGTATGTTGCTTGCATTTCTTTCTAATTCTTAGTCTAATTTAAGATTGCACATGAGACCTACTTTCATTTGTAGGTACATCAATGGCAAAAAGTTTCCTTTCGTTCTGCACAACGCTGACAAGTTAAACAAAATACCACCGATATATGCAACCAACAATATTATATATAATACCCTTTGCTATATTTTAACTCGATTGAGACTAAAACTTTGAGGGTTAAGTTTATTGACAGAGCAGTCATTTCGCGGGCCCACTGGAATGGTGCTTTTGAAGCGTATCTGAGTGCAAAACAATAGACAATAGAAAAAAATCGTATCTTCCCTTGAGATGCGAAACTGTTTACTTAACTATTTGTGTTCTAAAAACACGATTTCATTTCAACATCCCCAGCAAAAAATACAGTCCCACAACTCACAAATCATTCATCGAACCTATCGAAGGATATATAAAAAGTGCTTTTCACACTTGTCATAACACATGAACGATATTATGGAAACACGACGATTTTTATGTCATGAAAGCCGGGAAAAAATGGAGAAAATATTGTTTTTATTCAAAACTAATTTCTTCTATACAAAATGTTTCTTAGGGTGGGATTTATATTTACAATGTAAAAGCCTAACAGAAAGCAGTCTACCAAAAAGTCTGCCCTGGATCCAACGTTAACGTTTTCTGTCCTAAAATTGAGAAAAGCAATAGATTTATGTTGCGTGAATTTTTTTTACCGCAGTAGAAAATGCGCCGTAGTTGATGTACGCCGTAATTCCTTACGTATTCTCAATTTACTATGTGTTACGGACGCACTTATATACTCATGAAATTGCAACATCGTATTTCGTTTTATGTTGGCGTGGTGAATCATAATCATAAATAATGAGTTTGCTCCGCTTCTTATTTTCGGAGTTCAAAAGAATGTAATTACCTATGTACTTGTTAATAAATACTATTACTTTTTGAAATTATTAGGGCTTGAGAGAAACTAAATGGAGGTGGACCATTTCGGATACTCAAGTGAAAAAGGCCAAGAAACATGGACAACATCTCATTACCCCAAAGAAATTGTACTCTGTCTGTACTTTTAAGGTTACATTTAATATAGTTACGTAGAAGGATCAAAAAAATAAAAAAGCATTGCTTCTCAGAAAGAGAATTTATGCAATGAAGTATGAAAATGTGAAAGCTATCAAACGTACGAGTGTACTAACATGTATCTTTCAAACTGCTGTCATAAATACGAGCTCTTATTTGTGTCATTCTCATGTTTCCTAAGTTCGTCATTGAAACGACAAACTGTTTCCAAGATATTGAGATCCACAAGGAGAAATTTCAACATTTAATTTGACATTAGATTTAACTGATTCCAATCCATGAACAGCAGAGAGAAACTGTACAACTACTTTATCAAGATTTTTAACAGCAGCTATACATAAATCTCTACTACTATAAGAACGCAAATCTGAAATGGGGAAAGTAAAACTGGACTAATAACTCAACATGAAAAATATGAAAAAGTTGTAACAATAAGAATGCCAAACTAAAAGGTTATAGATGTGGCGCTTTGCAGCAAAGTTGTTGCTGTTGTAAATTGTGCCTAGGTGGGCCCATCGTAATGAAGTGCTGAAATACTCGCAGCATTAATCAAAATACATCGGAATGTACTTTGGGGATAAAATAGAAGTGAAGATTAACTTCATCCAAATGGATGTTTTATAATGCCTAATCTGTGGGACTTTTGGTGATTTACCCTAACAAGCCACAGGGACTACAATTAATTTGGTCACAGCGGCTTTCCCAAGTTTCCTTCGAACCCATTCCCGCCGCTCATTTATCCCAAATAGGTGATTACTAAAACAGGAGTAAAGTGTTATGGCAGCTTTTTTCCGATTTTATATATCTCCGTGCTGAACGGGGTCTTCCATTATGCAGCCATTGGTAATTTAAGGGGGTTTTATACCTTGATTTATGTATTAAGTACAGCACTATTTCCACAAAAGTAAAAATTTACAATCTCCGGGCTTTATTACACCCCGGGTGGGTATATAGGTGCCTAGACATATACTAACCTTGGGCACCCTGTACCGTCACGCACAATGCTACCGTATTCAAAATTCTTCCACTTTCCATTTCTCACTTTCACAAGTTGTTTTATCGCTGCAGGTTCAGTAGTCCAAAGCAAACAGACCGAGCAACGGAAATAAAATATAGGAGAGAGATTGTGTTGTAAACCAGTCAGCTTAGCGGTAACATTTACGTGATGTTAGACAATAACTACATGCACTTGAAAAAAAGTACACCGAAACAATCAGTGATAATGTAAGCTCAGTCCCTATTGTGTACCATTTACATCACACCAACTTACCGTTAGAGTATATAGATGCTTCCAAAAGGTATTAGAATATGAGGTAAGTAAAATGCCAGTAATTCCAAGGTGTTTCCAAGGATGGCCAAAATCCATCCTTCTTCGTAAAGTTCTCTACGGTAATACCTCTTTCGAAACACCCTGAAGAAACGCCCTATCATCAAACTAATCGCACACTATATATCCCTTACAACGTTAAAACTTGCTATCGCTTGTTACTTACTGAACTGAATCGCATTTTGTTAGTAAGTGAAAGCAAAAGTACAAAGAGCAAAATACTTGAGGTACAAGTGAGATGAACGTTTGGGGTAAAGAATAATGTTAAATCTGTGCTGTGCTTTTATACGGAGGTAGTATATTCCATGTTCCAAGTCATCATTATCCAAAAAGCGACACCAGTGGCCGGATTCAAACTTAGGGTTAAGGGTTAAAACCGCACATAGGCCTCGATTTTGCCCTTGCTCCGGTACAGGGGTAACTCCTGAGGTAACTTACCTCAAAAGTTTGTCAGAGCGTTATATGGTGGAGAAAGATAACGAATGTGTATGTATTAGTAACAAAAAAGAGTAGGAAATTGTGCACATCTGCATAACTGTAAAACTGACGTCTGCAAGCAAAAATGAAAGTAAAACACATCTAAAAATGTAGAATATCGAACTTGTTTGCTCACTCATGCATTGTATGTTCTACGCCTTTACCTTTACATCGCTAGATTTATCCAAGACGATATAGACGATCCAAGTAATATTTAATAGCAATAACATACACCAGTTCCGTCGCATCAAAAAATGTTTAATATGTATGCAAACGGGGATCAACATCCCAAAATGTATACATGTGATTTATGATAAATCTTACTAGACGCAAAAATTCTTCCACTTGAAATTATGTGTGTTCTGGTACGAAGTCATTATTATTGTAGTTAGCTTGTTATGGACAAGATCCGTTATACCCTGTCAGTTGGCAATCCTTTTTATCCTTTTAGGGTCCGTTGAGTATTCATCAGTAAATCTATTGAGAATTGAGGGTCCTTTTAGGTTATACCTGTGTACATGTACATAGGATTTTGACAGGGTAAACTATTCGTGTACTTTACTTTCTATGAAAACAATTCAGGCATTCAATGTTTTTCCTGTCTCCATTATAAAGATAGCATTTGTGCATAAGCCTTGAGATAAATGTTTCAGGGCAAAGATCCGTTTAAAAAGTAAAATCTCCCCCTCGAGATTCACAGTTACGCGATTTGGAACTTGTACTTAACTTACAGTGATTCGTGACAGGACATTAACTTTCATCATCTTTCATTGATATTACCAGACACGCTCATCCAATGCCAAGTTTGGGAGGTTCAAAGAAATTTGCAAAATGACTAAAGGAAAGTGCCTCGCCGTATTTTTCATTTGCAAGAGGTTGTAGAGGAACAAATATTTTTTTCTTCAGAGCTGTCAACATGAGCAAATTTTTGAGTGATATTTTTAAAATTTGGTTTTTCTCTTCCTTTTTGGTAGGGGTGAAAGGTTGAATACCGCATGAAGTACTTAAAAGAAAACGTAAATAGCCGAGAAACTCTTGAAAAATACAGAATGAGAGATGAGTACAAGCCACACGTCAATGAACATCTAACCATGCAAGCTTAATAGAGCAGAGCACAAAAAGGAGTTGGATTTTTCCAAATCGACTGACAACAAACTTTTCCTATTCTGCATGCATGTTAACTGCTTTTACTTTGCTACGTCTAACCCAACCAAGCAACCCACTTTTATGCTGGCAGTAGGCAGGATAGGATCTATGTATGTGCAACTTTTGAGCTACTGCGAAGAAGAGTATGGAGAAAATATAAGAAGACGAGGTAAAAGTAAGGAAAATCTTGGTAGTGAAGTTCCAGTCCAAAGGGGACTGGCAAGAGGGTCGCACATCCACATGTAAAGAGTAGTAGTGAGAGAACTTGCTTTAATATTTCGTTCTGGCAAATTTGCGAGAAGTTGTGCACTACGTCTCCGACGCTCCACTGCGGGCAATGCATTCGTCAATAGGCTTAAACCAAATTATAGATTATATTAGCTGTATTTAAGAGAATAAAAGAGAAAGTTCAAGTAGTAAACACAGAAGTGGACGATATGTGTCTCTTTAAGAAAATATATAACTTTAGAATATAAAAGCATGTCGTCGTCCCTTTCGTTGTAACTTTCTTTCTTTAAATGTGAAATACTATATACGTTTCCTCTTTTCGTTACGACATTAGCATCATAACATTTACATTTGTATTAGGCTAATTTCTTTTACAACTCAGAAAATGAGTAGCATTAGTTAAAAACTACATTTTCATTGTTCGACTTCTACTGTTGTTGCACGCAAACAAAAACGCCGGTTGTCCGAGATATACCAAAGTGCCCCAAAGGCTATTTCTAGAATGTGAAACTGAGTTTCGTAGCAGCTAAGCTTACAGAAAGCAGAATTTCAAAAATTGAGTTTCGAAATATCGTGTAAAGTGCTTGTAAATTGACACCCTGGTGCTATGGAGTTGATCTACTTCAGTTTCATCAAATTTTGAATAAATATATTGTTACATAAATAGCGCAAAGGAAGATACATTAAATTCAAACTTTTCGCTTTCAATTTTTTCAAAAAAATTTCCCAATTTATTTCCCAAAAATTTCAAAATTTAATCGGTTCCTCCTTGTATCTAATGTATGTAGTAAATTGCAATCGATACAATATCACCACCAGAGTGCGCACAGACAAACTCCAAACATGAGGAAACAGTAATTTGTCCTACTCATACACTATTTTTCTGTATATTTTTTATAAAGCGGCAACTTTGCTTTAGATTATGATTATAATTAGAACTAGGAACACAGTAATTACATTTAATACTATACATTTTGTGGGACAATATACATATCAAACTGTCTTGTGTGTGTGGCAGTAAAAAGTATCATTAGTTTAACAACTTTTGTGTGACTTTTGTAGAAGTTTATCGTTAATAAGAAGAATTAATCGCAGGAAAACGACACAACTTTACAATCATTATGGATATCATAACTGCTGCCAAGGTGTTTTCGACCACTTCTTTGTCAACACCATCACCATCGTTGTCAACAACCTACTCCTCCACAGCAACTCCAGTTTTATCCATGGTGGATGCTCTAATAACAGCCATTGTGGCTCCTACGCCGTATCCCAACCAAAGTTTAAGAAATAATGCCATGTTTGATATCACAAGACCACACCACACATTTTCTATTCCTATTAGCGAGAACTCTGCCAATAATACCATTGATAATAATAATAACAATTTCACCTTTGGTTCCACCGGCACTAGTGACGATGGTGACTTACCGGATGAATTCATAAAATTAAGTGACCGCTCAAGAAACTGTGTTGTGGCATACTGTCTCATATTTTTGGTCGCCGCCTTCGCCAATCTAACCGTGTTCGTCTCTGTTTGTCACCAACTGGATAAGCTAAAATGGAGAATTACCGTATTGATCCTGCATCTAGCCATTGCAGATCTGATTGTCACGTTTTTTGTAATTCCAATGGAAGTTATTTGGAGACTGACAATTGGTTGGGTCGGAGGAAACACCCTCTGTAAAGTTTGCCAATTTGGACGAGCTTTTGGACTGTACTTGAGCTCAAATATATTAATTTGCATAAGCTTGGATCGATTTTTTGCCATTATTTTTCCACTGCGAATGGCAGGCGCAGCAAAACGAGTTAAAACGATGATCATAATTGCTTGGATTATGGCTGGATTATTCTCAGTCCCTCAGGTAAAATCGTTCCATAGTAACAAAAATGAGTTTATAAAAACTTTTTTTTAAATAAAATTCTTTCATATTTCCAAATAACATGGAATTTGTTAGATGTTAATGAATATAGATTACCGATAACCACTGTAAGACAAAAAATACGCACAAAATTATATCTAATATATTTTGTGCCGCATATTCAAATACGGTATGCATATACGAAAACCTTCGAAGCCAGCAGAAGGTATATGGGATTTGATTTATTATATCGAACAACCAACTGGCATCTCAAAATAAAGCATAGATGAAATGGATATATGTCGTGTAATTCAAAGATGTTTATAGAAGAAATGGGTAGGTATATCTTATTATTGCCAAAGAACCTAGATGCCATGAACATACAAAACGTGTTCTAGAAATTGTACAATATGTTACAACTGCAACTGCATGCATAATACAACAAAATTATAGGGAGGTTCATCCGGCATTGGTACACAATACAACAGTGAAAGCGGCAAGGGTACACTTGTAATAAGCTCAAAATTAAACTGAAAGAATAAAATATATGTATCTACTTTACGGAAAAGGATAAAAATTTAACAAACTTTTTGCGCGAAACAAAAGAGTTGTACCATTTAAAGCTTTCGTGGACAGACTTCTATAAAAGTTTAATCTACTTTTGTATCTTACGGGTCTGCATTTTCTCCCTTCAAAAGATACTGATGATATTGAACCACGATGTTTTGTGCTATTCAAAGAAAGTTTGAAATATCTTAAGCGTAATCTGCCATTCGATTCTAAAATCCACCTAAGCATAAAACTAAAACATGTTTTAGTTTAAATACATGTGTATTTAGGCGTTTGATGGGTTCTCATGTCAGTTTTTTTTATCTGAATCATATAGAACGTTGTATTGCATAGGCGCACCAACAAAAATGTGCCAGTGTAGGGTACTTTTTGGATGAAATTGCGCTGCAGTTGAAGTCGGTACATTAGATAGGCATACCAGCATGTAAAACTTGTAAATTAGCGTACTACTTATACATTACATGTTGACAAAAGTTAAATTATATGCAATATTACTAATAAAAGGGAAATAGGTACCCTGAAAAGAGTCTAAATAAAAAGGACAAGTATACTACAGAAGAAGAAAGAATTCATATTAGATAGTGACACTTTACTTGTCGAGCGAATAAGCCAATCAATGACATCCCTTCTCAGTGGAAGACAATGAAGAAGTGTCACAAAGGAACTTTTATTTTACTGCGTTTTACTTTGAATTCTAAATTCTCGTTGTCGATTTTTATAGTTGTACTGAATTTAGAAGATTTAGGAGCCACTTTATAGCGGAGGGGTGATGCTTTATGTTTGAAAAATGCAGAAAATTTCTCTTCCTTATGTACCGCGTGTAGTAACGCCAATCCTGTGGTATATGTATATATGAATAAATTGCCACCAGTCGGCAGTCGATTTTAAACTGATCACAACCAATCGTCGTCTAGCCCTCGTAGTGTATAGGTTTGAATCAACCAACCAACCAAAAAGTGTACTCTCTGATAACTAGAGGACGATTGGTTGTGATCAGTTTGAAATCGACTGGTGTGGCAATTTACTCTTGTACATAACAGTTGTGCCATATTTCCAAAAAGCATTTCGTTCATAAATGATGGAGATAATTGTCCATGATCTTGTCCGGTATGACGTAGATATGATAATTTGCTTGATATAGTTTCTTCTAGAAATTGCTAAAGATAATCTGTCAAGCTTAATGAACTTGGTTGTTTACGAAATGAGTTTCCTAAGTTCCCATTTAAAATATATGAGGAAATTTTCATACTTAACCGACCCGACGTTAGAAAGTAGGTAGATTTGAAGAAAGCTCATTGCAGATAATTCCCAGTAGCTTTTTTCATTACCGATGAAAATCATCGACATTTTTTCTAATAAACTAAACTAATAATATTATACACGTTGAAGTTGGATTCATCCACTTAGATCATTTGAAAAGCCTAACTTCTTCGTCCTTTCAATGTATTTTGATTAGAGTAAACCAAAGCACCCCATGTATGTTACACTCTGTTCATGCTGTTTTCTTTCAAAAGTATTACTACCATGTGAATACGCATTATGTTTTTAACCGTACGTTGTTCTGAGAAGTAGTTTAGGTACCTAGCATTTTATAGTTTCGATCTTAAAACTTGGAATGCCGTTGATGTATGGTGTCTTCGCGTACACAAACAAGTATATAACACAAGTCAATGCTTATATTTTTGATCGACCAACATTACCGAATACATTATTACCATATGAGAGGTAAAAAGATATAGGCACTCACAAAAAATGCAGTTGTATAACATCTAGATAAGGATACATAATGTATTTTCCCAAAACTCGTATAATTTTTGCCATGAAACAAAAATGTCTCAAATTCCATACCTAATGCAAATACCGCCGTATAACTCGGTTGTTGAGATTCGAAAATAGGGTATGCTATTCGCATATTATAGCTTATACACGTAACAAAATATTTTTGCATCTATTGCGCTATAACATTATCATATCATACATACCTAATATGAATATGGTGAAAACAACATCAAAGGAGGGTGAGGAATGCTTTGAATGCGTTATACAACACGTCACACTACGCAAACGATTAATATTAAATTTTATAAGAAATAGATAACACTGTCCAATACCTTCCAGCATTAGAAATTACGTTTACAGTCTGGGTCGTAGTGCATACAATACAAATTACAATTTTACAAAATTGCAATTGTCCCCTATGTATTGCTTCTGCGAGATTTTTAAGTAACCTAGGCAAACCTTACGAATTGTATGATTGTAAGCTACGAATTTTTTTATGCATTCCGGCTCTGATAAACTTTTTAAATAACAACCTGTAAAGCAGCAGTCTATTTCTGAAATGAAAATATTCTTGAATTGTCAACTTACCAGCTGGTAATGAATTTCATGAATTGGAATGATATGGTTGTTTTTGTCAACTACACTGATAGCGATATGCTTAATGCTCAAATACAGTGTATCAAACGCTTAAAAAATATGATATAGCCACAAGTTTCAACAGTGGTCCATATTGTAACAAAATGCCACCTTTGTCATCTGAAACACTTCCGTTTTTTCCTAGAAGTGCAAAAATAAAGTGCGCAAAATTCGGACTAACGCCCTGAGAAAACGCGAAACCATACTTTCAAAATTCCTTTTCCTTCACGAGATAAAATGTAAAAGGCCGCGGCTTATGTCCACAAACAGAAAGAGTACTTACTCACATCGAATAATGCGTTTTACCAACAGCTGCATTCTGCAGAAATTCCATCAACAGTGTCTCTTTATATATGCCACCTTCGGATGGCTAACAATATACGTTTGCACATTCTGTGCAATTCTTGCTATCTGAAACATTCTATTGTTTAGATGCATTTACGTTGGCTTATGAACACATACACAGTTCTTGGTATAAGTGTTGCAGATAAGTCAACAATCTCCTTTGTTTTGTGAAGCATTTCATCCGAGTTTACGATACAAACGACTTATGTGAAATTACAAGATTTACGTTACATTTTATTTGTGTGGAAAATAAAGTGGGTTCGTTATTTATGGGTATATGGAAATAATATCTTGAAGAATTGTGAGAATGACTAGCGAAACTGAAAAAATGTTGTGGATGTGGTACTAAAGTTGTGGCAAAAAAATTATGGGTTTTCATAAACTTTTATTTAGGCAATTGGAGAACTATCTGCTAAAATGTTATATTATCCAGAGACTATGAATTACAAAAAAAAATGAAATCATTGCCTTCAAAGTGCATTTTACAACGACTCAAAGACTTTATTGGTACAACGTAATAATCTGTTTCTTGACTGTTGCAAGTTGGTCTACATAAAACTTTCTAGTCGTATTTCATAAGAATATTGTACCATTCCAAAATTTATTTTTACAGATTTGCTGTTTTTTTCCTAATAGGTACTTATCTAGGCCTGGCTTTACTTCCATTCTAAATATGCTTCCGCGTGCCTTATACCCAATCTGGCCAATTACCTCTTCGTCGTTTCAACATTCTATTGTAAAGTTTGCATTCAATTTGCACGATGACCTTAGATTAGTGACTCGGATAAGTTCCTGGATAAGCTAAATCCGACCTGCTCGTGTTGTGGTGAAAGTATTCACAACAACATAACGGTTGACATGACTGAACTCGTATCTAGTTGAACTGATGATTACATCAAAATAGCTAAGCCAGTCTTCTGCAGTTCTCAAAAAGTTTTATAATTTATTTCTATTATTCACTTTATTATGGATTTTCCTCATTGTTATGTCATATTATCCCACACAACAGAAAACTCGTTTCAGTCAAAGTCAAAGTATCACCTACATGGGTACTCGAGGGGCAAACTTTTCATGAATTAAGCTCCATAGGTACCATAAGCTAAAAATAATAAATACGAGTCGCATAGATATAGTAAATAAACTTTGCGAATGTAACATGTTGTGCGTCCGTTATTTCTAGTGTCGTCTCGAAACTTTCTAGCACTTTCCATGTAAGGTCTGAGTGCCTTCTTGAGAATACTGATGTTATTGGTTGTTGGTCCGCGTTTCTGCCTTTTTTATTACTAGTGGATGAAAGGTGTAATCCTACCACTATATCATACACAGGGAGCATAACAGTCAACATTTCTGTCATCTTGCGAGGCGCCAAGATTGACTCAAAGTAAAAGTGCTCTGATCAGTATCAGGTTCTAAATTTAAAGGAACTCGTAAACTTGGCCTCAAATACTGGCATGCACCAGAGTCAGGCAACCGCATCGCCTGGGTACGTATTCAGAAGACAGGGGTAAAGTTACCCTAAAAGTTGCACCTATACTTGAGCAAGGATAAACATGAATAAATGCAATTTTACCCCTAACCCGGTCGTCTGAATACGAATCCAGAGTTGCTGTATTCACGCTGTATGGCGTAAGGTTAAAACCAAACAGATAAATGATTTTACAATTGCTCAAATAATACTGGGGTACCGTACGAGATCGGAACCATGGTAGTTTGAACCCACGCTCAGGATTATGCTACCTGAGTGCGTGCAGAAATGCAGGCAGCGACCACTCGGGGGCATTTGGGTACCAAATACCTGAAACAAGGCTAGCTGGTCGCCAAGGTGCTTGAAACTTAAATAGTGCATATCTAAACCAAGTTGGGTGTCGTGTGCCACAGGCACCCTACGGACTGTCCAGCTCTGGTCTGTGCCTACCGAAAATGCGATTGCTTTCATGAAACTTTGGAATAAAAAACTGCAAAAAGCAGTGGCAGAAATGTGTCCCCTTTTTGCTAACTTTATTTACCGACCTGATAGAGTATCGAATTGTATCTAACTTTTTTATGAACTTACCTTCAGATGTTCGTGTTCCAAGTGAAACCTCACCCGGTCTATCCCACATTCCATCAGTGTGTTTCAATTGGATTTTTCCAGTCGGATTTGCAAGAAATAATGTACAATGTTTTCTCCGTCGCAGCCATGTTCTTTTTCCCACTGGTCGTCATTGTGTTTACGTATGGAATGATACTCTGGAAAATTACTACGAAATCTCATGAACACCGCCAGCAAAGTGAGTTGTTCCATTTTCATAAGCATGCATAACAACACGCATTTATTTGGTAATGCTCATGTAAGTCATTCCGTTGTGAAAGGTTTGCATTATAGACACCATCCACTCAAAACAGATTCTGTTTTACTTAATATGTTTGATGTCTAATACATTTTGAGAAAATTATGTCATAAGACTTATTATAACGACAATTTAAAGAATGTAGATTTTACAAGTTAAAAAATTGTGTCAGCTTTCCTTACGCTTCCGCAGTACACCGTTACTATGATGGACCACGGACATTATTACCGTTACCAGCGCAAATTATATTGTGTGACCAGAGAGCTCAAATTCTTTCTCCATACCTTTATTTCTCTGGTTATGACAAATTAACTGGGATTGGAAGCGTTAACTGGTGTAATCTTGAAGAACGACCACAAGTTTTTACATTGGGTTTTGTAATGTAAATAAAAATAAAACGGTGTAATCCACCTTGGTGAGAAACTACGGAGAGCATATCGTATCAG
>JAHZNE010004634.1:0-15001 GCA_027744055.1 Callyntrura sp. NNG-2020 | reverse complement strand
ATTACACCAATTACTAGTCATTAAATACTGATGTCCTTTAATCCTCCTTGTGCAATCTCTCCTTACCTTGAACACTCCTGCTAACCTGGCGAAGGTGAAGGGAACTGAACAGAGTGGAAGGATAACAGATCTTCGGGGATCAATAAAATACAGCTGACTACGTGCGGGGTTCCACTACTCGTTTCCTTGCTGATTTCATGATATCGATCAGCAGCAGCGTGCCGGAATGCCGCATCAACTACCTCAGAATCATGTTATAAGGGGAAAAATCCCACATATGTTTATGCATGCTCCAAGAATCATGGAAACGCGCGCACGGCGCAGCACATGTAATTATTGTATACCAGTAAATAAATACAGTGTAGGAAAGTAGCAGCACACAACGTCGCTGAAAACAAAAGTAATGAAAGTGTAGCGTCTGGATCGAAGCTGTATGTAATTATATCAAAATGTTTATCAGGGACTTCTGTAGAAGTACCACTAGAATTGGTTTGTCGTGTTGTGTCGTACGGCCGTCCGCACGTGTACGTGATAACTCTTGAAGGAAAACGAATTTCAAATTTCTTTTTTGCAGGTAGATAGGTTGGGTCAAAATCTCGAGGGAGTTTGTAGATGGGATTTGGAGGTAGGAGGAGGAGGCAACATGTTCAGCGCGTGGAATTGTAGGTCTCTTCGTTGGGGTCAGTCTAGACTTTGCTAAAAGAAATCTTACTACCCAGCATCCATTGATTTTTACTCTTAAGTATGTCACCGCTGCCATTCCCACGGTAGATCCATCAGCAAAAACATGAAATTCGCAGGTTGATAGATCTGCTGCCATTAAGTGTCGAGGAACACTAACTTCCGTTAATAGGTAAAGCTGATCCACCCACTTTCGGAAGCAACGACGACGGCGGGTACTGCTTCATCCCATCCTACTTTCTTCGACCATGTTTCTTGCAATATTAACTTCAGCGTCAGCAATGCCGGGCATAACCACCCCATTGGATCAAAAATTTGGGCCAAAATTGACAACATACCTCTTTTTGTAACTGGGCCATCAATGACAAAATCCTTGATTACACAAGATAAAACATCTGATCTTCGATTCCAAGTAACTCCCAACATTGACATGACTTCGTCTTCATCCGTGGTTTCTAAACCATTTCTTTCAACGAAAATTAAAAGCAAGAAGTGGTCACTTTTTGTCTCTGGTACCTAACCAAGCTACAAAAAGATTTGCTACCATGAAAACATTCTATAATTTTGCTTTAATTTTATTAATAGTAACATAGGAGGTACAAAATGTATGATTTATATAGGATAGTAAAGTATGTTAATCCGAGTACTCCGATCACGATACCTACCTTTAATAATATTTTGTTATTGTCTAATATTGTCACGAAAATAGTAGAAAACAAAGGTGTGTGGTGGTAGTTTTAGTTTGCCCCACACTTAGTTGCCGTGAAATATGATGTACGGCGTGGGTAAAAGTGTGAGAATTCACACGTTTCTCTCATTTACTCTGTAAAGGAATCCGCCAGCTCAGCATGCTGCGATTCCTATAGTTTCACACCTTCACCGCTACACCACACACACCACTCTCTCACTGTCGTTCACTCTGTACACAAGTCTCGTGTAGGTGCTGTGCCTACCAGTAAATTGGCGTAAGCCTTTATCTGTTTTGTAAATTTATTAAAAGTTAAATAAATTGGGAATTAGTCATTTTGTACACCTTCCACATGTTCAGGCCTGCTTTTATTTGATCATTTCGGTTAATCCAGCACCAGTATCCTGTGATCCGAATCTGTACTTTTGAAATAGTTGGAGCGTTATTGGTCACCAGCGTGAGGAAGCGCATCTTCATCAAATTTTGAGTGATTTTGCACCCCTTACAGGCCCTTAATCTCACACTATTTATATATGTACATGTTACAAGAATATTATGGATAATAACAAATTCTTGTTTTTGTATTGTGAATGCGCAAACGTGGAACTATTTATTTAGATTTTATACTCTGCATTTGATGTATGACATGGTGTTGTAAATATCATTAAATCAATAATAAAGTACTATAGATTATAATATAATTATAAGTAATAATTTGTTACAGATATGCCTCCATATGGCGGAAATTTAGACAATGTTCGCCATTGTGGAAGTAAATATCAATCGGCTTGGTAAACGGTAGAAACAAAGACTACAGCTTTTGGCATTAGACTGACAAGTTATGTTCATGTATATTATTTTGTAACCTTATCATCCATTATTACAAATGTGTTCCATCAAATAATACGAGAAGTTTTAATTGAGACAACCCAGTTGAAATACCATTAATAGGATGATAAACCATGCATTTTATTTTCATTATTACCTTTTTAATACTAAAATATTTATATTAAATTATTATTACAAATTTCTTCTGACAAGGTTACTTTTCGAGCAACTATATTACCAACCGTATGCTTAACAACTAACACAAAAAATCCTAAATACATTTCTGTGAATGTTTTAATGTCATGAAAAAATGAGGAAAATATGAATTATTTTTTATTAAGTTTGTAATATATGTTGAAAGTTGGAAAGGGAAGTAATTACAAAGTTTTAAAAGAACATGGAAAGCATAACTAACATTTTTATTTGCAAAACGGCCAAACGTTTCATTTGACATATATATAAAATCAACTTTTGGCCCGGATTTATGAACTCAGTGTTGTTCCAGTGTCGTCATTACGAACCATTATTGTGGTGCCACATGGAATATTAAAATGGGCAGCTGTAGGGTCAGATGCATCATACGCAATGTTACACGATGAAGGAAAATCGTGTGTATGCTTTTGACAAACAGCAGTGCGTGTTGTGATCTATTGGGAGAAACATTAGTTACCATAATTGTGTAATTTTTAATATTAAGATAAAATGTTTGTGCTTACCTTCGACCACTCCAGCAACTCCAGCCAAGATAGAACAAAGTAGGATTAGTTGAAGCATGTTTGGCATTTGTTGATAGCAGCACAATGTTTTCAAAGAAGTGCATAAACTCTTATGTATTCAGCGTCTTTTTAAACGACAGGATTGACATTTATGACATGCTATGCTGTTATCCCATAATTGAATAATAGAACATTGTAGATGCAATTTCGCTGGAATTTGTCTGTTTGGTCTAATCATAAATCGCATGTATAAATTAGCGGCACTATCAATATAACGTCGAGATTAATATTATACACATAATTACGACCTATTAATTATGCAGTTTTTATGCAATCTGGTTTTATCTCCAAGTCTGCTTGTGTTACATAAAGTAAACATTGTAATGATCACAACACCACGTATGTAGAGTGGAATAAATATATCTAATTTGCTTCATTAATTAAACACTTCTACGTGACAGTTCTCCTTTTTTTCTGGGAATTGAAGTGCAACCGTAATAATGTAGCAGTAGGTAACGAATTACATAACCGCTCAAAATAAATTATAAACTTTATCAATGTTTATAATAACTGCAAGGGTGTAATTATTAAAATGAGTTGTAATGACCAGCTGGAAAAGGCGTCAGCAATATTAGGAAAAAATAAAATGTACACATGTGGAGAACATGTGGAATATTAGTACGGTGAAACGGCTCACTTCCCCAAACCAAAATAATTGTTGCGTTATTTATTTTTAAAACGTTACATTAACCTAATTAACCAAACAGAAAAGTTAGAGACATGTCAACATTTAACACATACTTGGTTAATACTTGCATTACATGAAGTAAGTCAGAGTAGTGAGTGCGTTCTAATGAACCCTTGAGCGTAAACTCCGAATGAAGCGGCGTTTTGGACAATCGAGAGTTTCAGTTAAAATGTAGTCACTATGAACACCTTATATTGATCCCCAGTGGTGAAGGGAGGGGTAAAATTTTAAATCACTTACAAATGAGCTAAAAAAAGATTCAAGGAAAAATTTATAGCTTGATGAAATTGAGAATTGAGTTTGGCATTATAAATTTTTATCAAATGCGATCGTCAAACTTGATACTCGAGCTAGTACTATCATGGAAGTATTAAACCTAATACCAAAGTGAAAAACACAAGGCAGACGCAATCAATCTAAAACCGGAGGTGCTATTCAGACACCGTGTACCGATAGAAGACATAACATAAAATGACCTATTATTTAATGTCGAAAGATAGAACGCCCTACGATAAAATGCCTTATTTAAACGTGGAAAATGCCCTTTTTAATGCCCTATGAATCAACTCTGTCCTTGTCGTCGTTTAAATACAAAATGCAACACATGAAATCCATCGTCGTCGTGTCTTCAATTAACATCACCTGAGTTGTCTTATGATAAGCAGTAACTGAAATTGCTTGCAATTTGACGTTGACGTGGTCGTAGTCACTGTCACTTACAGTAAGCATCACCAACACCATGTCACTTGACGCTTTCCAAAATTCAAAGTAGTTTTTGAGTTATCATTTCCAAAAGAAACCAGCACGCACGGTTGCACACCAATGTATAGATCTGAATGTCCTTACTAAAAAGTAGGGCCAAATAACAGCAAGTAAGTGTGTGCAGAGAGTATTTTAATGTTAGGTATTTTTGAATAGGGCATTTTATGTCTTAGGACATTTTTAAATAGGGCATTTTGAATAGGGCATTCTATGATTTGGGCATTTTCGGTTTCGGTCTTCTATCGTACGACCTTCAGACACAATTACTTTGTCAAAATATCTCAAACTATGAAATGTGTAAAATTGGTGCAAATCTGAGTAGAGACAATGCGATAGCTACTGGTTTTTGTATTGGAACATCAGCAACTGGAAATTTACAGCATTTCGCTTTGACATTAGTGGAAATTTAACGTAGTATTAGTATGAAGAAAGCCTTGTTATCAGCTGGCAAACAATTCTTTATTACTACAAACCAAGAACATCATTTCGTTTGTCTTAGTGAGTTGAATGTTAATACCACTAACTAAATTAGATTGTATTATTGATTTTTTGAGTAAATTTTGTACATTTTAATATAATGAAGTACTTTCTTGCATATTTTTTGCATGTTTGACCATTGTTAGTGCATAAAAATGTATATATTACTCGATCCTTAGTTCATAAATATGTATATACTATAGATTTCCAGTGCATAAATATGTATATTTGACTAGATTTTTAGTACATAAATATGTATATATTACTCGATCTAGTGTATAGATATGAATATATTCTAGATTGTTAGTTCATGAATACATATTTTACTAATGTTTTTACTGCATAAAATTTTACATCATAGTAATTACTAATTAATATTAATTGAATAGTACATATTTTATAGTTGCGTGGTAGTAAACTCATTGTTTTGAACTTTTCTGAGTAGTACTTATAATTATTTAATTGTATTGGTTGTCTGTAGGTAGAGCTCTAACCTAATGTATAAATAAAAATAACTTTTACAAAATTACAAGTAATGAAACTTTTTGAAACTTATTCTACATTTCCGAATTCACAAATAGACATAAATTTACTACACATTAAATAATTAATCATAAGAACAGTTCATACAAACAACTCAAGTAGTAGTACAACACCGTCTGTACATCATTTTTCCTATAACCGACGCTATCCCCTTTTTTCTATAACCGGCTGGACACCGGTTTTTTCCATAACCGGCGGTAACCCTATTTTTTCCGATTGCCTGGGTATTGGTGATCCGCCACCAACATGACTGCTTTAGTCACATGTTCTTCTTTGTAGACTTTGATACCGAATGATGTTTCACTTAATGCTTCTGGGCTCAAGCTGTATGTTTACAAATTATTTTTATTTTGAAAACGCCGTCCCTTCAGACAATCCGTCTTGTCCTTACTTGACCTATAATATTTTGACATGTCACAGCACCATCTGTCTGTTGAAACAACAAAGCCTTAGCAATCACAGACGAATATTTTCATCACTAATAATATTATGGTTTATGGGGGACTTCACCCACAACACCACCAGGTTGTACAATATTTTTTACTATCTTACTATTAGTAATAATAAAATGTTTTAAATCTCGTATTCTTTCGTCAAGTGTATTGATTAATACCTTGCTGAAAGTGTTCGGCCAAATTTGTACATTTTTCACAATTTTCACACATTATTTTGAACTTTGACCAAAACATAAATACATGAAATTTTGAAACTACTGACTACGCAGATACTTTGTCTTTCTCTTTCGGTTATATTGATATATAACGTTTATTTGTGTGTAGAAACAAAAAATCATTGGCAGTCACAGACTATTTACTGTCGTGAAGAAAAATATATTTTTTATTTCAACCAATTTGTAAATTGTGTGATTGCAAAGAGTGGCTTCTGTCTTTGACGCTTCGTTCATATCCTTCACCTCACTTTTGTACTGACGGGGGCTTCATTGAGCAATAAAATGCCCTAAAAGGCTCTACGCATGTACCTTCTTACCAAACTCAGCACGGAGCAGTAGCGTTATTCATTGTCCCACGTGTAAGTTGAATTAACCATATGGAGTGTACCTTAATCTATTTCCTTGACTCATTAGTAATTTTGTTCTACGTGTCTACTATAATTATAATCATGCACGAAGTTTATTTCCACATATATACTAATTTTTGTGGTATTAATATTAAATTTGTAAGTTGTATTCCTCATCTAGCACATCAGCATCTTTTAACTTTGCGAACTACAATATTAAGCAGACTTTCTCATACTCACGGCCAGATAACAATAATCGTCACAGTGGAAAAGTTAAGAAACAATTTAATGGCTCTAACCGTCGTGTTGGTATGACACCATATAGAAAAAAAATTTAGACTGGAAAACAAACATCAAAAAATCAAATAAAACATTCAACGGAAAATGTTGCCAAGAGGAGTAAGGAAAGTTTCGACAATTTTTCATCAATGCTGAATAAATTTAAATGGCAAGAAACGACATCCCGGACAAATAAGAAACAAAGACGATTTGTAAATATGAGTAAGGTTTACAATTTTAACTCTGAATACAAAGGCAGAACACGCCTTTTTCTATAAATTATATAACTATACACAAACCAATAACTTCCTTCATAATTTGACGCAGATACAATTACCAATAAAATTTAAATGCTTACTAAGTTTAGGTCTTAAATATTGTATTAAAACACAGCCAAACTGGCCAAAAATATTAACACAATTAGACGAAGCCGTGCAAAAAGTTTCCTGAAAGGTTTATTTCATGCTAAATGAAAAAGCGGAATCAGCCAAGGCCTTTGTTTAGCAGCTAATGCAGTTATAGTTTTAAAAATATATATGTCAAACGTCAAACTTTGAACTTTGACCTCAATTTAAAATTATGGCATAGTATATTTTAAGACCTATTACCCCATCGACACATCCCCCAGTAAGTTTAAAACGAAGTATTGGTGAGCTTTATACAACCCCAAAAAGAGCCTTTGCAATCAAAGTAGAAAATGATCATGCGTATTATTAATATAGATTGGAGCAAAGTATGTAAAGTGAAAACTACAAACATGGGTACTTATGCAAAAATGTGTGTTGAATTACATTAGTTAATTTATTTATAAAGTAGGACTGCTGAAATTCATGTAACAAAATATGTCAGACCATATAATACTTTGAAAAAATAATCCAACCAGACAACTGCTTTCTAACTATTGCAGTCTCAACGATTTATTTTCTTTTAAAAATACATACAATATAAAGTTTGTTATATTTTCAATAGTAGAAGTGTTTTCTAAAAACAACAAGCAACACATTTTATGTTTTTGTTACAAAAGAAACTGGATGAAGTTATATTGTCGGCATCACAATTTGAAGCTAATAGGTCCTCCATTGAAGCCAGGTTGTGTGCTTTTGAAAATTTACCAATCAGACATAAAAAACACTTTTATATCGTATTATCAACGTCATACATAAACACGTAAACATGAAGGAGCTCGAAATTTCTAGTAAATATGCCGAACAACATATATCAGGATGTTTACATAGAGTGGTTCTTTGCATTTTCTGTTTAGCATCATGCTACAATAATGTAGCTGCACGTATAGTAAACTATCACATTATGCCAGTGGAGCAAGCCATTCAAAATGTTGAATTTCCAACAAACAAAAAGAAAACAATTTTGTCTATCGCAAACTACTTTAGTGGAAGAAGACAAATCTACCCTATAAAGAATTTACGGAATAGATTTGTGATTTATGAGGCAGTAGAGACATGCATAACAACAACAACCTACTGTCTTATACAGATGTAAGTGTATGTGGTTTTGGTGATAGCAGATACACGCAAAACAACAATCTTTTCTGGCCTACAGGACGATGCAAAATAAAATTAGTGACCAACTGACCTTTAGCTTTGCTGTTTGAAATCATTTGAATGTAAAACGTGATATAATATGTTGTATACTGACTTTTACGGAAAATAACACCAAATTAATAAAATAAATCTTGGATACTTAGGGTCCTGATAGTGCATTTTAAGTCCAGATAGTGTACTTTAGGACTTGACAGTGTACTTTAGAACCCGATAGTGTACTTTAGGACCTGATAGTGTACTTTAGGACCTGATAGTGTACTTTAGGACCTGATAGTGTACTTTAGGACCTGATAGTGTACTTTAGGACCTTGTACTTTAGGTCTTGATAGTGTACCTTAGAACCTTATAGTGTACTTTAGGACCTGATAGTGTACTTTAGGACATGATAGTGCACTTTAGGACCTGATAGTGTATATTAGGAGATGATAGTGTACTTTAGGACCTGATAGTGTATATTAGGACTTGATAGTGTACTTTAGGACCTGATAATGTACTTCAGAGCCTTTGTGGGTCTTTGATCTCATCCCCTGGGGGAACGGTAGGGAAAAATTGTAAAATACGCCAAACGAAGATAAAATTTGGTGTACGTGGTAAACGTATACCACTATATCGTTTTTCATACAGTTCATTGCCGTTTTAGAGTTCCACTATTGGAGAAATAAAACATGCATAATTCGTATGAATGGAGATAGTAAATTAACTCATGAATGTATATTTTATTTGACTATTTCTCAAATAGGAAATATATTATAAAAAATGGTAGCGATGTGTCGGGAGAAAAGAAAATGTATGCAGGGTCTGGAGCAGGTAGCTGTCTCGGGCTGCTCCTGCTTTCTCTTTTTATAAATAATATAGGAATTGTTATTAAACTGCCATTTTTATTATTTGCTGATGATATGGTATTTTTGTAGATTGAATGTACTGATGTTAGAGTTGGGTTAATTGCAATAGAAGAGTGCTATCAAGAATTAAAATTATGGTGTGAAAAAACAAGCTCAAAATCAATGTGAACAAAACAATGGCTATGTTGTTTTATAAGGAAAGAGACTATCGATCAAATAACTTATTAGGTAATGAGATCATGTTAGATAATGAAAAAATCGAAGTAGTTTCTAGTTTTAAATACATATGTCTACATATTGAATCTACTTTGCAGTTTACTAAACATTATGACAGTGTAAACAGTAAGGTTAAGGGCGGACTTCAGAAGCTGAGGTAAATAAAAAGGCTTCTTTCAGACAGTATGGTCAAAACGGTGAAGTCCTGCTTTGCTGTTAGTATAACTGATCATTGTTTAGCTGTATGATCAGTGCAGACAGATCTGCAATCAGGGGCTATACAAAGTAAAATAAACAACGTTTTACTAAATTTTTACTTCCCTCAATAAACAAATTAAAGATGAATAAAACACACATCAAAAGTAAATACGAATGACTTGCTAAAAACAGCAAATCTCATCTCTATATATGAACGCAGAAAATTGGCTCTGGTAAATTTTGTCCGTAGATACAGAAGAGGAAAAATAATTACTGAATGGTTTACGTACAATTAAGATAATCCGTATGCCATCTCTAAATTGAACAAGGAAAATTGTGAAAAATACAAGAATTGGCTTAAGTGGCGCTGTCGTTTGACTTGGAATGAAATTGTGAAAAAATGTAAACATAATTCTGATATACATGTACATTCTTTCTTGGACATTTGTAGTAATCTAATGTTAAAAATAAGACACGATGTTTGGTTATAATTTGTAATTTTTGGTAACAATCTTATTCGCTTTTAATACAGAAAATTGTAATTTAGAATACCTTATTTTCTTTTGTTTTGGATTTGATAGCAAATGCTGTAAGCAATTGTTTTCGATTACACAAAATAAAACCAATCAATCAATCAATCAAAATTAGCACCTATCTCGACCCCCACCTGTTCTCAGATATAGAGTTACCGCAACTGTCGCAATCATACCTAACCGATAGAATGGACTCATTGAACATCCAATTCATCCCGAAAAGTCAACCTCACCCATTTACAGACCGGTCGGTGGCGGCACAAGTTGGTGGGGATGCCATTCATTAGCATGTTTTAATTAGCTTAATGATTAGCATGTACGTCGCCACCGCAGGAATCACCATTTATATATATTGAAGATATGCGTTATTAATATACTGTAAAATTACATTCAACAAAAATATGATAATATGCACCTATTTATGCACTAAAATTGTCATTTATGCAGGAAAATATGCATAAGTAAAAATGGTTTTTGTATTTAAATATGCAATATACACTCAAGGATGGATCAAACACACCTATATTCAATTATGGGTATCCACACTCAACTCATAACTCATAAAGACAGAAAAAAGAATATTTAAGGTTCGTCGTAGTTATGTTTTGTCTTCCAGCCGATAAAAAAGCTTTCTCCATACTAAAACTCCGTCCAGTGCAATATTTTAAACTTCCTAATGCATGTGGGCTCAAACCAGAAGTTATTGCATAGTTTCCACTCAGATTTGCAAGTAATTTTACACATCACTTTATAGTCCGCGTTATTTTGAAGAACAGAGTGTACCGTTTCTTGAATCCCACTTCCGGTTTTTGCTTACTTGTAGCTGGTTTGCTTTGTTTTGCACTCTGATATTAAGTATATTACTTCTACAACAGTAATAGCTCGAGATTCTGGTTTAATAATTTCACTTGATGATGATGAAAATTTACATTGACAATGACAGTACCGCGTCTCCGCAGTTGCCAATCTTCAATAGTTTATTATTTAAAGCAAGTTTATGCAAATATGTACTTATTCATGCGATTACGCACAGAAACGTTAAAATATGCAAAATATGCAAAATTAAGTGCCTTTCAAACGACTTGTTTGGTACGATATGGATGCATATTTAGCTTGATCGGTGAACGCATTTAGAATATGCAAAAACATAAAATTTGGCAGTAAAGTTATTAATATACGGTATATATATTGATATAACAAATCTTGCTTTAAACTAAATGTGCTGCCTGTGAGTTTAGTTTGGTGTCAAATGCAGGTCTCTGAAAGGGAGCACGGCAACAAATTTGGACTTCTTTGCACCATGAAGAGACATTCCTTGTTAGATTCAAATGAACTGTTCATACAAAATAAAATGTAGATGGTTTCTGTACAATAGCTGATATTCAGGGATTTTATGTCGATTTGTTATTATATTAGGCAATACAACTTTTTTGCCGTTAATTTTGAATCAGGTGATTCGTTTTTAGACCACTAATATACAAATATTCTTTCAAATTGTCATATCTTGAACTCACCTTATCAAAAACTCATGAAACTCGGTGAATATTTGAGGAAATAGTTCGTTATTTTAATATATAAACATGAATTGAAAATAAATAAGCAGCCTGTAGTGAGATATAGACACTTTGTGAAATGCGATTTTTCGGGACAGAGTTATGTAGTTGATTCATTGAGACATACTCTGTTGATAATCATGATGCGGTGCGCATTACGTCTAAATGGTCCTGTTTATTGTTGTAAGAACGGATGCTATTCGTCAGGTAGTTTCAATTGTATATTTCCTATATAGACCAAATTCAGCACTTAAAATGATATTACGAAGTGAGCTTTACAAGTTTTGAGCAAGTTTCTTGGCTATCTGGATTGTACCTGAACATATCAAATAAATTATTCACGGTTACTACAAATCAGTAGTTTTAAACATGTAGCATCCAAAGCAAGGGAAAATGTATTTATGCACTGCGAATATTTAAGGTATCCACCTCTATTTTTTGTAAAATGCAGCATATTGTAAAAGGTTTGTACTTCTGTATACTTATTTATTTTGAATTTGAAACCACAATTTTCGAAACTACTACGCTGTTTAATTTTTAAATCCTGATTATACGTTTGTGATTTACAAATAAACTACGCTAACGCGTTGAAAGTACGCTTAGAAAAACCGATAGTAATCTTTCCTCTATCGCGCTTAACTACTTGCTGATTGGCTTGGGGAAGTTATTTGTCCTGCATTATTTTATTACAAAAAGACTTTAAATTTTTGTTTTTTGCTGTTGTGTAAAATTTAAATTTCAATGTATAAGTTGTTTTTCATGATAGGTTATTTTGTTTCGTACCGCTTATTAAATAGAGTGCTATACATTTATGTAGTAGACAATTTTTCTACCTGAATCTTGTGCAACTAGAAGGGTACCATATTAACATTTCCTTTACGTCGTATAAAACTGCAAGTTAAATGTAGCATTCGTCTCCAATATGTGAAACCTACGAGCTGTAAAAAATGTTTACGTGTACATTGCAAAAGCTATGAAAACAACATAAACGGCGTAATTCCTACTAGTTTCTGGTATTTTTATTTAGATTTCAACTATTTGTCACCATGAAACGGACTGCCATTTGTTAGCAAATATACGTATTTGCTAGTGCTCGCATTAAACCTACTTAAATTAACTGACTAACTGCCAGTATGCATAGAATCAACGCAGGGGATCTGCCGATAAGCATCCCGGTTTTGGTTTCCCAATAATCGTTGGCGGAAGCTTGAACTTTATTGTACACTAAAACATACACAAACTATCTTTCGTACCTGTTCGCCGCAGTTAGAGTATTTCCCTTCTTTAAGTCTCGAAACATTTATTTTATTGTTCATGACTTGAAACATTATTACGTATTCAGCAGTTTTTGTAAGGGGATTCCGAATGTAAAAACAGTTTTTAATAATGTCTTTGGTTAAAGTTGAAAGATATTACCTGAACCTCTTACTACAAATGGTGTTGCAAAGACTGAGTGACAAAAATAGTTCATATATTAAAATTTAAAGACATACTGCAGAAGCCGTGCATTTGAAAAAATATTAGAGTCATACTTTGCCTTGCCTAGTCTAAAGGTTTATACTTTCACTTTAATAGTATATCTTGTAACTTCAGTTAAACTGAAATTTCCTGTAAGTGTTGCATTTATCTACAAATGGTTTTGTTGTTCCCATTTATAAAATATGATTAGTGGATACAGCATCAGCCAACAGCGTTATTAAAAAATGTGGAATACTTTTACGGGTACGATATTTGCACGAAGTAATTTTCCCCACATTTTCATACACCTGCTTTGTTTAACAAGAGTTCAAATAACATCAAAAACCATAAAAACGGCTGATTCAACGTTGGATTTAAATCCTGTATTGTCACCTTTCCAATCATGCACAATACAAATAATTATGTACTACATCATGGTTCCCAAATCAATCATAAGTCGCAACTCTTACGATCTATTGCCAAATATAGTCCCGGTCGTCAGATCTGTTCAAGTATTTATTGACCACGAGTACGGGAAATATAGTTGTAATGGTCGAAATAGATATGCAATAACAAACGCCACAAAATTTCCATTCCAAGCCGAGCCAGCACCCAAATCTAATTGTATAATTCAGGTATACGTTGACCCTCAACCCTGTGATACTTGGGAAGTTACAAATTATGTTAGTGATAACATATATATGATGTACGATAAATCAGTACTGGATTTCGTTGTTTCGAGAAACCTGCGTGCACATGGATGGGATGAATATAAAGCTGCCTATATTCATTTCAAAAGATTCTGGTTTATCGCACATGTCCAAAAACTAGCAAAGCTGAACGACCGTCACCATGTTGATTATTCCCATTTAGCTAACTTGGATATCTTCCTGCATCGGCACGTACTAGTTACATCCGTACCTGTAGCCAAAATAATTTTTGGCATTCAACTTAACATGGACGAGCTAATGTACGACGTATCGGCATATACCGTGGTGCATATACCTATAACAACCAACATTGTTCAGGAAATGCTTAGAAGTTGTGAGGTTTGGATACAAAAATTGAATCTACAAACGGAGGTACAGGTACATGAATGCGAAAATCCAGTGTACAGAAGGTACCGTCTATACAAACATGGTCTCTACGACCATAACAATATCTTAAGCTTAGAAAGTTTGTGGAAGCTCTACAACGAAAGATCTCTGCCAATTTCTACAATACAAGTTGCCGATATATACGCAAATGTAAATCGAAGAGAAGGCGATTTCATCCCTATAATAGATACAACATTACACGCTTTGTTTCCAAATGCGTCCTGCCGGATACTATCAATATCCACGGGGCTGATGTCTACCGCGTTTGTTGTTATTAATGTAACCAATATATCAAGTACCATTTTTGATTCTCACTTTCAAATACACTATCTGTCCTGTACATCATTGCGGGTGTTCGACTCCTACACATTACAGGGTTACTTTTCCTCCTTTGACAAATGGTCATGGGGTGCATTTATTATTTTGTCAGTGATCACGTCAGTTCATATGATTCAAGCTTATTCGTTAAACCTACATAAATTATGGGAGCAGATAACGTTTTCGTACTATATATTTTTGGGTTTACCCATTTCAACTTTGAATCGTCACAAGGTGTTATTAACATCGTGGGTGTTAATGGGCATGTTGTTATGCAACGAGTATCGGGGCGATAACATTACCAAATTTATCCACAGTTTGTCTCCTCAACCACTTGCAACGTTTACGGAGTTGATTGCCCACAAATTCAAACTGTACTCTCTACCCGACGAGTTGTATTACCAGGTGTACCAAAGTCATCGCGTTGACAGGGAAATGAGGAAAGCCATTATCAGCGAATATGGCACTCCTTATCCCTCCAAGCT
>JAHZNE010004633.1:0-19789 GCA_027744055.1 Callyntrura sp. NNG-2020 | reverse complement strand
CCTGAGCTTCAATGCTTTGCAGCATTTTCTAGAAAGTAAATAGGTAAATAGCCAACGTATTAGTGTGATATGCTCTCCGTAGTTTCTCGCGAAGGTGGATTACACCGTTCTATTATTTTTATAAGCATTGCTCAGTACCAACGCCGCCAGCATAAAGCTAAGAGCAATCCATCTTATTCGGCCATCACCCATCATTTTACCACTAAATGGTCCATCTTGCTCAATGAGAGCCCTTGTTATCGAAAATATATTGTTGTACAAACCGGACAACGTCACCTTTCCAAATTTTTTCCCAATCGTATACTTACACAAACGACAATGCAGGATATTCCAGAGACAAGCCATACGCGCCATTCAAACACGTTGAAGAATTCTTCCACCGGAAATGGGCTCCGTCCACGGTCTCCACAAGCAATGAATCTCAGAGTAGATAAAGTATTATTGAGAGACATCAGGAAATGAAGTAGGCTCCGATTACTTACCATTACATGAAGATTCCACTACGTTGAATATGAACGGTCATCAATCGTTTTCTCGACACGTTTTGATGAAACTATTTTCCCTGCGTTGCAGAATTGATTCTTCTTCATAAAAACCGTGTAGTTCCCCATGACATTGTTGAGAATGTGAGCGAAGGCTTGGTAAACCCTTTCATCGTGATCCGTGATCTTTGCCGTTGCAGTTGCAATAGACCGTGTGGATTTCGAGTAATATGATTGGCATTCACGGATGTGTGCATTAATCCTTTCAAAAAATCGGTCAGTTATGTCATCAACCCCTATCCACTCCTGGATGTCATTGCGTCCTCGGCTGGCCATTTTTACAAGAACTGCCATGGAAGCAGAATTCCAATCATCCATTGTAAGTGGAACCGCCTTGACAGAGCTTTTACAGTCATGGCAGTGCTTTACAATATATGGGGTAACCATATAAATCTTTCCATTGGTCGTTATGTGGTTATCAATTAGCATGACAGCAAACAAGCCAATCTTCATCGATGGTCCCCTTTCCCGAGACAGCACTAAATCAACGACACATTCCTCCATCCATCTTGTAATATCTGTTCCACCATGTCTTGATATTATGTTGTTGTCGTCTACAAGAAGGAGGAACGTTGGAACCGGCGATGGTCGGAAGGGTTCCAAATCCCACGTACCCCAGTAGCTAAAAACGTAGGGGTATGGCAATTGACGCAAAATGGAATTTTGATGTTGATTCAAGAAGTAATCCGGGAGAAATATGTCCACTTGAACGAAACAATTCCAAGGTTTAAAAGCGGCGGCATAGTGATAAAGATCCAATCGCGTGCAGAAGTCCACTTGTTTCACTCCAGAAAGGGGTTTTATTTCGCTAAGAAATTTGGACCTCGGACAAGGGTAGTTTGGGCCGGTGTCGTTACCTGACAAATACTTGAATTTGTAGGGAACCCAAACCAACTGCATACCGCTTTGGTTAACAATACTAAAGAATTTTTCCAGAAAACCAGGAGCCACCTGGCGGACAATAGAAGATGAGCTATGGGAGGGCAGGTTAATGTTGAGCCAGTTGTTGTAGGCAATGAAGCAATTTGCAGCGTGGAAAGGTTGCATGAATAAATTTATCGTTTTTGGATCTAATGTCTTTTCTTCGTTTGACTTGTACAGAAGTTTAGCAGGTTTAATGATTTGCTGCTGAAAGATATTTACGCCATGCATTTTGCCAATTATTGAGTATCCAATAACTCGGAACCCTTGGGAAGGGGGGCACACATGAGCCAGAACCGCAAACAGTCCCTTTAGATACATTTTACAACATTTTGCCTCAGTGTTTACTATGATATCAAATGAAAAAATTCAAAATTTAAAATCCAAAATCGTCCAAAAATGAATCCTGTTCAGGAGAAAGCGTCTTGTGGTTTGAATATAGTATAAATGAACACGTCACTAAAGTTATGTGCATGAGGACTGGTACTTTAGTGAAATAAAAACTATTAAATATTATTGATCCGTATGATTGTTTTTGTCCCTTGCTATGTTGTACTTTAATGTATACAGTCGGCCATGACCACAAATATGTTCGGCGTAAAAACCAAACATATAGTCAATACGCCAAGTCGATCCACATTAAAACACGAATCAATAAATTGGTAACAAGTGCTGGCTCGAAGTATGGCTTTGAAACTTCCACCATTTACTTCATTTTATTTGATGTTGGTTGTAGTACAATATACAAAAGCCAAGACAGCGTATGCTGAGCCTTTACTAAAGAATTTGGATACGTGGATGCGATGTATGAATAAAAATCAATGGTGAAATAAATTTGTTTTTGAGATACCGTTTTCACAAGAAAAATACACATTTCGAATTTGCAGGTACATTTTAGTTGGGCGATTGCTTCAATGTTCTCATAAAATACTTGTAAAAACTGTCAAATATTTAAAGCTATCAACTCCGTTGGGTTTAAAATTTAAGAAAGCGCCATACATTTAAGCTGTTGGGCTGGACATAAAAACTTGTATTTTTTCTTTAAAAAACAATTACATTTTATTGATTCCTTTAACTATGTCTTGTGTCTTACTTTTGTACAACAACTTACACACCCTCTGCTATGTGTAAACGTTTTAGCTATAGTGACAAGCCATATCGTGCAAAATAATAAACCTTCATGTGCTAATTTAAAATACGAATAAATAAATCGTTGAGCAATGGCTGGATGGTAATAATCTGTTAAAAAAATTTATAATATACTCCAAGTTATAAAATGTTGGTTTTATTGCAATATAAAAACTAAATGATGACAATCTGGACATATACTTAAAATGAGCATAACAAAATGACATCTTCATAAGAATCGTAAAAATATTTTTTGCGGGTTTGCCAAACAGAAATGCAAAATGAAGTTGTTGTACCTCGCTTCAAATTGGGAACTACATATTTGATACTTTATTAACGAGTTTGGGTGGAAATGTCTGACAATCCGTTCATGTAGACATGTATTTCGAGGTTATGGGAATAAAGGTGCGTCGTGAATGGGATGTACGATAAACTTAATTAAATATAGCGAATACATTTATAATACTAGTTTTTATAGGTTGTCATAATTTTTACGTTGCTATATTTGTTTAGTTAGAATTAACATTGGGTGCATTATTTGCATCGACATTATATAGATATATGTATACATTGTTTGCCATTAGGATTCGCTATATGCATAAAGTTACTTTTTAGGTGGTACTTTATTTAACAATGGGAAGTGAATATAGGCGATATAGTACTTGATCTAGTCCTCTGCAAGCGCGAGGACATGTTGCTGAAGTTACAAGAGAGCTGAAATATAACGAAGGAGATGAGGTTGACTATGCCGTATTACTTTAACACCGAAATCGATCGGCTGGTACAAGCGCTAACAGCAGAACTGGAGAAGCACTCTATGCACCTGCAAAAAGGGAAACAAAACAATCTCGCAGATTATTACGAACTTGGGATGACGCCCGTTCCATATGCAAGTTCATGAGTTCGGAAGTTTATGTGAAACATATAATAGGAAGTTGTAAAATAATGTGGGGTAAATATTTAATCAATTTAAAATTAGGCAATTAAAACCCACTTTTTATATTGGTTCCAAAAGAGTTGATCGAAAGACGAACAGTTAAAAAAATCAAGGTCAACGTACGAGCACGTAGTTAAACTTTCAGTTTTGTTCTGAACTGTAGTATATTTGTAGTAAGTAGTGAATTGTAGGAACAAAAGATACAATAAGTCTAAATGAAAAGTGCAAGAAAACGTCACATATTTTAACGAAATTACTAAATATTTTATGAAATTAGCAAAAAATGATAAAATTGTTGATAGCAGTATACATAAGAAAGTTTCCGATACCAAAAACCGATAAAAATTTATCAGAAGTGTAATGATGCTACGAAAATAAGAAGAGAGTCATTATCAATTTAACGTTGTTTGACGAATTACTATTATTATTGGAGCATTTGCTTGTCTGCTGTTGAAATCAATGACAGATTGAAATGGCCTGCGTTAAATACATTGCGTTTAACATTGACAATCCAGTCCTGTCATTTTGCATCAAGGTTTAACGATTTTACATTTTCTTTTCACGTAACATGAATTTTCTGAACAAATATGTAAGTCGTTGAAACTTCGACGTGAATCCGTGCTACGTGAATATGTTAAATGGATTATTATTGCGATGAAATGCAAACTCATGAAGGACCGAACAGAAAAATGCATTATTATTGCATATTATTATTTATTATTCCAAAACAAAATGTTAGTTTAACCATACAAGTGAATATAAGTAGCTATATTATTTAACGTTATGTTTAATTGACTCCTTAAATTTACATCATGAATTGTTCTGTACTCCAACAATATTAAATCTTCAGTGCTTTAAAATTTACAGACAGCTTCTAAAAATCTAAGATAACAAGCATTACAATAAATTTTACGACGAAAATCCATTCTAAAAATTATATTCACAATATTGGTAACAATATAATTTCAGAGCCACTTAATATTCTTAAGCTATCTTTGCCACTACTATTAAACTGTACACCTTATCTTCTACTGATTATTACGGTAAATATAGTAACAGTTATTCACACTACCTTACCTTACGACAATTGAATAATAGTATAAACTCAAATTAGCCAACAATGAGTTGTACCTTACTTTATATTAGTTCGGTTCACTTAACTCGTGCGTAACGACATCACAACTAATGCATGATGTGATTCAAAATAAACCATAGGAAGTAAAATGCTGATTTTACTTAAACAATGTACGTTGCAAAAAACGCATCACTAACACATTTACATACATATTTTGCAATACACATCGAACATTGACACATGCATATTTTAAGATTACCATCAGAGCTTCAGGAATTATTTTATTTTATTTGATTAAAGTTGTATTTAACTCAATTCTTTGCATAAACTATTCATATGTTAAATACGCTATAATTAAAGAGTAGAGTCGGTGTGTTGCATTGACAGATTCTGATGATTGCATCAACATTTGCCAGTTGAAATACATTATTGTAATAAGTTTTTATCACTAGACTTTATACAACAAAAGTTGCACTAATATTAAATGAAAGTCGAAGACTGCAGAAATAACATGAAACAGTATATACCTAAAATTCAAGACAAAGATACATTCTGTTCTTGCTTCAACGAGTCGCAGTTGTAGCTACATTATATTAAGTGTGCCATCATCCTATTAGATGGTGCATCATATAAACAGTTTTTGTATTGAAATAATATGTTAAAGCTTACAAAACGAGACCACTGATTAATTCAGGGCAGCATCAAACAATACTCATGCATATTCCATGTATAAAATTAAAATGCACTTGCATTTATTTTATTAGATGCAATATTAAAGACAACAACTTGAGTGAGTCAAATTGCCTTGGATTATGTGAAACACATTTATGTCCTTTAACCTTGTATGACCAAACTCTTATAAAGACCATGACCTGTAGTCTTAAATTATCAACAAATGCTACAAAAAGCTTCTTCAAATGTTTATTTAATTTCACCAAAAAAATCAATATCGCTAGTGCAATGCCAACAAACCAAAGGAAAAATATCACCAAAGTATTCCCCGACATTCTTGGTGCTTTCACAATTGTTGACTCAGGCTGTAGCAATGTGTTATATTAGTTCGCTTCACTAAACTCATACGTAACGAAATCACAGGTAATTCATATCCGACATTCAGTCGGTGTGTTGCATTGACAGACTCTGATAATTGCATCAAATTTTACCTGTTGTAATACATTGTCGTATTAAGTTTTTATCGCTAGATTTCATACAACAACAGTTGCACTAACATTAAATAAAAGTAGAGGACAACTGAATAAACGAAAACAGTATATGCCTAAAATTCACGACAAAGATACATTTTGCTACTGCACCAGTTAGTCGCAGTTGTAGTTACTTTATATTAAGTGTACTATTGTCTTATTAGATGGTGCAAGATATAAACATTTTTGTGTAGTAGACATATGATGAAGCTTACAAAACATAGGACCACTGATCGATTCAGGACAGCGTTAAACAATATTGATGCATCTTACATGAACATAATTAAAATGGACTTGTATTTATTTTATTAGATGCAACGCTTAAAACAACTAGTGAATCAGATTGGCGCATTGTATTAGTTATAACACATTTATGTACTTTAACCTTATATGCCCAAACTCTTATAAAGACCCTGACCTGTAGCCTTACATTACATACAATTGCTATGAAAAGGTTCTTAACATATTTCTTCAATTCCACCAGAAAAATCAACGTCGCTAGTGCAATGCCAACAAGCCAAAGGAAAAATATTACCAGAATATTTCCCGACATTTTTGGAGCTCTCACAATTGTTGAGTCCGGTTGTAGCAAGATTGCATCAGGTCCCAAGTACCTGATCCACCATTCGACAATACCCGACTAACCCACTGCCCAAATGCGTCGGATTACGTGAAGATCTACAAACCCACGTAAGTCAACGCCCAACTGAAATTGAGCGTACACCTCCTTACCAATATGAATATCTGCTGAGCTCCCTCTTTGCTTAGTCAGATTTTGCTTAAATTTGTAACACGTCATTTCCGTTAGGATAATTGCCGTTTTATTGCACCTTGCAATTTCCTCAAACAACAGCTTTTCTTCGTTCTCATAATACATATCTCTCATTTTTATTTTTTTCTCTACATCTTCTAGATTATGGGGAAAGAAGCCTGATCTATACAGCCCAACAAGAACGTCACCTGACCCAGGATGCAATTTAGTCGAATTCATTACGTAATCAATAAAATCTTCATCGTCTAAAGAGGGTGTACTTTTAAGTCTCGAAATTTCGGAAAATAAAGCCACACCAAGTGAATCTCCAAACTTTGCTTGTAATGCATGCGGTTCACTTATGTTACTAACATTGTCCTGATCAAATGTATGCAACCTATCGAACTCAAGGGTAACTCCTCTGGTATACGTTGTGTATTTGTCATTTACCAGCTCACTCAAATTTTTGTAAGGTATTGGTTTTCTAGGTAAAATGAGATTGTACACATTATTATATTTGTAGGCATTGCTGAGTACTAACGCTGCTAGCAGAAAGCCTATGGTGGTCCACCTCATTCGGACATCTCGCATCATACCTTCGTTGAATGGTCCACCTTGCTCAATGAGCGCCTTTATCATCGAAACTGCATGATTCGACAAACGAAACAAAGTTACCTTCCTAGAATTCCTCCAAAGAAGCTGAATACTTCCACAGACAACCAGACAAGCCAATCCGGTGACCAACCACACGCGCCTCTCAAAAACGTTGAGGAATTCTTCCACCGGAAATGGGCTCCGTCCACGATCTCCACAAGCGATGAATCTGAGCGTGGACAACGTATTATTGAGAGACATCAGGAAATGAAGTTGGTTCCGATTACTCACCTTTGCAATAAGTCGCCACCACGTTGAATATGCATTCGTACCAATCGTTTTCTCAATACGTTTTGATGAGACAATCTTTCCGGCGTTGCAAAATTGATTTTTCTTCATAAAAATAGTATAGTTCCCCATGAAATTGGTGAGAATGTGAGCAAAGGCTCGGTACACCCTTTCATCGTGATCCTTGATGTTCGCCGTTGCAGTGGCAATGGACCGTATGGATTTCGAGTAATATAAATCACATTCACGGATGTTTGCACAAATTCTTTCGTACAATACATGTTGTACATCATCAAACGCTATCCACTCCTGGAGGTCATTGTGTTCTCGACTAGCCATTTTTACAAGAACTGCCATAGAAGCGGAGTTCCATTGATCCATTGCAAGTAGAACCGCTTTTACGGAGGTTTCACATTCGTAGCAATGCTTCACAATATATGGTGTAACCGTTCCCATATACGCTTTTCCGTTGTTGGTTTTGTGTTTGGTAATTAGCATGACAGCAAACAAGCCAATTTTCATCGATGGTCCCCTTTCAGAAAACAACATTAAGTCAACGACACATTCCTCCATCCATCTAATAATATCTGCTCCACCCTGTCTTGATATTATGTTGTTGTCGTCTACAAGAAGATGGAACGTTGGAACCGGTGATGGCCGAACGGGTTCCGGATCCCACACACCCCAGTAGCTAAAAACGTAGGGGTATGACAATGGACGCAAAGGGAGAAATTTGGGTTGATTCAAGAAGTAGTCCGGGAGAAATATGTCCACTTGAACGAAACAATTCCAAGGTTTGGAAGCGGCGGCATAGTGATAAAGATCCAATCGCGTGCAGAAGTCCACTTGTCTGATAGCAGGGCGAAGCTTTATTTCGCTCAAAAATTTGGACCTCGGACAAGGGTAGTTTGGACCGGTGTCGTTACCGGACAAATTTTTGAATTTGACGGGAACCCATAACATTTGCAAACCCTTTTGATTAATGGCTAAATATTTTTTCCAAGAAACCAGGAACCACCTGGCGGACGATAGCAGGGGAGCTGTGGGAGGGCAGATTAATGTTGAGCCAGTTGTTGTAGGCAATGAAGCACTTTTCATTGTGGAAAGGCTGCATGAACGATTTTATCGTTTTTGGATCTAATGTCTTTTGTTCGTACGATTGGTACTGACGTGTAGTAGCATCAAGGATTTGCTGTCGAAATATATTTAAGCCACGAATTTTCCGTTGCGAGATTTCAAAAACATGGAACCCTTGGGAAAAAGCACACACAAGAGACAGAACTGCAAGTCTTACTTCTTGGAGCAACATTTTGATTGAGTGTTTTTAATGCTGCCAATGTAATACTCACCGTCAAAGAGTCAATCATTTTCTGGAGAAAACGTCCGCTTCTTTGACGATTGTACAAATGGACGCTGCATAAAATAATATACATGATGACTTGTACTTTAGCGAGAAAAACTATTAAGTATTATTGATTGATGTTATTCTTACTTGTGTCTTGCTATGTTATACTGTAACTTACACGGCCTGTTCTGCTGGTAAATGTGTTCGTCTTACATATAGTGCACAAGGCCAAGTCGTTCTAAATTTAAATTTGTAGCTTCATGTATTTAACGGTAGTCTTACTATAATACATGAAAGCCAAGCCCGCATATGCTTAAGAGTTTGTTTAATCCCATGCTATAAATAAAATTGATGTTGAAAATAAATTGGTTCTTGAGAGATAGCTTAGTTGGGCGATTGTTTGAAAGTGCTGCTAAAATACTTGTCGTTAATAGTTTATACTGTCGATCCCGTTGGGTTTAAAACTTACCAAAGCGTTTTTAAGCTGTAGTGCAGTTGAACACGGAATATAAAATATGAACATGAATACTGGTATTCTTCTGAAAAAGCCATTAAATTTTATTGATCCATTTGATTGGCTCTTGTGTCTTATTCTGTTGTACTACAACTTACATGGACTTCCTTACATGTAGTGGAAAGTAGCAAACCTTGCTGTGATATATTAAAACACTAATATACTGTATGAAACGTTAATCGCACAATTCTTTTAAAATATTTACAATAACTTCAACGTAATTAATGTTGGTTTTGTTTTAATATTCGAAAGCTGAACCAGCGTGTTCTGGGCAAATACTTTGTAAATTTGAACAAAGCATCCTATAATTGTACATCTGAATAAAAATTTAGGTTGACAATATAGGTTCCGTGATATATAAAGAGACTGGATTGTGATCGCGTTTTTGGCATATAGGGAAAACGTTCCGCGACAACTCTCATACCCATTTGATACTACATCCGATTACGCATACCAACTGATTTTTACAAGAATCGGTACACCTTCGTATTAAAGCTGTGGCAGGATTCCAGAAGTGCTTTCTCTAACAGAATTTCCTCTTCATCAGTGACCTTCATACTGACATGGTGCGTCTGTGGTAACTTTTTCAAGGGGGAACCACCGTTTTATACGTCGGGTAGTTTCCCGTCACATAAGACAAAAAAGCTACCCACTGGAATCACTGGGGGTCTCTTTAGTAATCCCAAACTTGGAATATTGAAGTATCTCGTATAGGTGTACCTGTATACTAATTTTGAGGAGTGGTCAATAAAACTAAGGAAAAGCGACCTTCAGTCTGAAGCATTTCTGATGGCATCACATGGTTTAAACTAGACAATACAATTGTATGAGGCATGCATGATGAATTTGGATGAAGCGGAATTTACAAATTTCAAAACGCCATTTACTTGAAAAGGAATGTTGCCTGTATATGATGGATGCGTGCCAAGCATGACCCCGTGGGGGTCACATAAGGCCCCACTCAGATCCAATTTGTATGTCACTGAATTCAGCAGGTCGTACACTATAAGTGAATACCAAATTCATCCCTTTTCCGGTCTGACACCCAGGTACTGTTCCTTGTGAGTTGATATTGATTGCGGGTTTTGTTAAACATAAAAACAAAATGAAGGGGCTTTACTCTTTTGTCAGAGAGTCAACCCTGTTCAGCAGAAAGCGTCTTCTTCCTTCGCAATAGGATAAATAAGCGCAGCGTAAAAGTAATATGCTGGAAGACTTGTACTTTAGTAAAAAAAACTATTAAAATATTATTGATACATATGATTGCTTTTGTGTCTTGCTATGTTATACTTTAACTTGAATATCCTGTTATGTCCATTGATGTCTTCGTCGTATAAGCCAACATATAAAAGAATGCGCTAAGTGATTCAACATTAAATACTTAAAGAAGTGCTGGATGGAGATATGCTTTTAAATATTCGACCATGTAATACATGTTATTCGATGTTGGTTATACTGCAATACCAAAGCCAAGCCAGCATATGCTAAGCTTTTACTAAAGAATTTGTATACTTGAATGCGATACATGAATAAAAATCAATGTTGAAATAAATTTGTTTTTGAGATACCGTTTTTACATGAAAAATATACGTTTTGAGTTTGCAGGAAGGTGTTGCTAAGATACTTATAAATGTTTCAAACTGTCAATCCTGTTGAGTTTAGATTTAAGAAAGCGTCATACATTTAAGCTGTAGTACAGTTTGACTAGACATAAAAACTGGTGTTCTTTAAAAAAAACTATTAAATTTTATTGATTCTTTTGATTATGTCTTGTGTCTTCATGTTGCAATTTACATGAATTGTGCTATGAGTAAACGTTTTTGTTTTACTGACAAGCCATTTCATGAAAAATAGAAAATCCTACTATGATAATTTAAAACACGAATAAATATATCGTTAAACAGTGGCAGGATGGCAATATTCTGGTAAAAATCTTACTATATACTACAAGGTATAGATTGCTATGCTATGCTTTAACTTATGCGTCATGCATAGATATGATCGACGTAGAAGCCAAACATATAATACAAGTGGTTCAATATTAAAACAGGAATGAATAAATCGTTAAGGAAGTGCTAAATGGATATATACAATTAAAAATTCGACCATTTACTTCATGTTATTTGATGTTGGTTGTACTACAATATACAAAAGCCAAGCCAGCATATGCGGAGCATTTACCAAAGAATTTGTATTTTGTATGCGATATATGAATAAAAATCGAAGTTGAAATAAATTTGTTTATGAGATACCGCTTTTGCATGAAAAATATACGTTTCGGAAGGTGTTCCTAACATTTTTGTCGTAAGACAAGGGTTTAAGACATATGTAAGCTGTAGTACAGTAGGACTAGACATACATGCTGGTGTTCTCAAAAAACTATTTAATTTCATTGATTCTTTTGAATATTGAGCATTTGGGTAAACTACAACAAAATTGTTTACCTCCACCGGCGAAACAGGATCTCTTGAAGTTTACGGGAAAAGATGTGACGTTTGTTTATTCTATCTTCTACCGGTTAAGGGTAACTTTGTTGTGGCTTATGTCATTTTCTTTGGAATGATTGGGGTTGGTTCTCTTTACTTTTGATTGAGCAGGGTTTGGCTAAGGTTATGTCTTGTCTTCGTCGATTTCTATACTTGAGCAAACCTCTTTTATTAAGAGTTTGGCCAAAACAATTAAAAATAGTTCATGCAACGCCACCTTCTATTTCGCCTACTGACATTTTCAAAACAAAAAGGAATGGCAATGCAGCTCTAAAAAGTTTTTGATTCTTAGTTGGAAAGTAATAATTACTTGGAAATTCTGACGTAACTTGGTAGCTCCGCAGGTGGCCAAAAGTCGGGATTTTTTTGGAAAATTTGAATAATTTTATGCTAAAGTACGACTGTGTAGCATGATTGCGTAGTGCAGGACCTTTTTTATAGGGAATTAAAAATTTTGGTTAAATTAGTTGGCATTTTTGGGTTGGTGGCAATAAAAGTTGGGATTTTTTGAATATATGAGCAGTTAGGAGTTACAGGCTTTTTTGTAAGAATTTCCACGTATTACAACTTAGTAATTTAGTCTCACTTTCTTAGCAAACAACCCGTTTACCCTCCCGTTGGAGCCGATGTAATCTTCACCAAGCTGTATACACAAAATCGGACTTACCATTGATATTTTCAGTCACCGTTATTAAAATATCATTAGTCTCGTATAAAGTTTAGTGTGAATGTAAGAAAGAATGAATAAATACTTGACGAATAAATATGACAAAAAGCATCACTTAATGAAAATGTGGTCTTTGACAATTAAATTATGTTTAATGATTTGTTCGACTCCATATATTTTGAGTTTTTAAGCAAACACTTTAATAATATAGCGACATTAATGTTGAATTATTCACGAAGTTAACATATTAATAAGTACTCTAGATCCTCTTCAACGTGTGATATACTAAAGCGTTCACTTTAAGTGGGGATAATTTGTTCAAATGAGAACAACTTAACACAGGAGACAATTTGGTACAAGAAATTAGCATATTTGGATTCCTGACATTTCAAAGTTATACTAAATGCTTTTTTGGATTATCATTTCATCTTCAACATTACCGTGAGGCCCGATGAAGATTTGTTTTCAGAACAGCTTCATTCCTACAGTAGTTTATACTGCAAGTGTCAAATACGACCCCCTGTACAAATGTGAAAACGACGAAAATCAACAAAACGTTATGAACATAATGACCCCCATGCATTTTACTACAAAATGAGTAGAAGTATATGAGAATCCAGTACAACCTGTCGGTGCGGGGAGAATTGAAACACAGCACACCCTTGAAAGCCTAATAAAAAGGAACTCATTAGAAAACCCCGGACAGTCGCTCCTAAAATCGTTATTTCTATATATTGCTTTCTCCAATGTTGGAGCAGAGAAACTGGGCTTTCAACTAAATATAATGGTACAGTTCGGATAGTGGTTTTAGCAGCAGGAAACACGACATAATTTCTATGTTTGATTCTGACTACAAAAATGACATTGTAAATTACGCAATGCACATGCACGACCGGCACATGTCGCCATTTAAAAATCCGAAGTAAGGGAAAATAACACCATTGGCATGTGCGACTTAAAATTCTGGTTAAGTTTTGTGCAAATTTACGCATGTGGTCATGACCCGGTGCCTTGCAATTTTTAATGTTAGCATGTAAATTGGTTACCAAGAATCAACATGTTCTCATTACACTCCACCAGGGCGATGGATTGAACCGATTTTGTGCTAGTATGACCGGAAACAACTCCTACGATCTAACACGTGTTTACTAATATAATTATGTGTCTTTATATGGTGTAAATCGAGCCGAACGGCGCCAAAATAACGGGAAATCGTCATGAAAAAAGGGTTTTACCATCCGGGCCACAGAACGGGTACGATGTGACCATAAAAATTTGCTGTATTATAAACAAGTACACTGCCTTAAGTAGTGCATAATGCGCGAGACTTTTGCAGCTTATCGATACCCCAACCCAAATAAAACATGGGTTGAAGAAATTCTCCCTACTTAAAGTGAAAGCTTTATCTTACGTTAATCAATCCTTTGTCAAAACTTTCATTGTAATTACTTGTAATTACTTGTCTTTGTTGAATATGAACAATCGTTTTGTTTAATCATATATTTTAGTATAAAGCGTTAGAGGATTGTGGAGTGTATGACTTTGGTTTTAAACGGCCACTTGCCGCTTACCTGTGTGTTCAAAACTGGTTAACTAGAGCCAGTGAGGTTTTAAAAGGTTGAAGTAACATGAACCATACATGCAATGACCATTTCTGACTATCTGCGACTAGTAACTGCTAATAGCCATTAATAGCTATTTTTGACCGCGGCCATGGTCCATTAAAAACCTAGGTTTTAGCTATGCCTGCATGACGAGCATTGACCAGCTGAGAATAAAAATTTACCATCTAACTTTTTTTTAAATTATATAGTTTTGGATTGTTGCTGCACAAAAGCCAGAGCATCAAAATTAATTCAAAGATTTATTATTAATATAAATTCGAGATGCTGTTTCTTTGCAGCATCTAATGCAAGCAACCACTGATTTGTTCAAATAACAATAAGAATGAACGGAAAAACTTTTTTATTTGGTTTAGATGTTAAATATTTGTGTACTTTGAGTGTATTTGCACTTTTTTCTTGGAGGTATCCTTCAGGATATCAGGCGTGTGATCTGCACGCACTGGATTCAATGTAACACATCTAGATCCTCTCGTATGACCAAGCCCTCGCAAAAATAGGGACCTGTAATCGCACATTGTGTACAATTGCTGCGCAAAATTTGCCCATATATTTCATTAATTCCACCAGAAACAATGAAATTGCTAGAGTGATGTCAACAACGATGTGGGGGGCTTATCGTTGTCTCATCATGCTACTCAGTCCAATAACAAGTATTAAAACCTCATAAAAGAATATTTTGTATTAAATGTCGAGACAAAATATGGTTTTGTAAATACGCACGATATTTGTAACTACTTCAGCAGCTGGAGAGTGATTAGCATAATCAATAGTAGATGTGTGAAAACGAGGCACTGTATACACACCAACAATTTTTGCCCTCTCTTTAACGTCTTCAGGTGCCTCTCGTTTGATCTCCTGTATTGTGCTTTCCTCCGGTTCTTTTTCAATTTTTGGGAAGTAGTGGGTGATGCATGACTTCAAGGTTTTCAGGGTATATGACAAAAGGTAAACTTGTACTAGTTTAATTTGTACTTTCAATATCGTCGCTAATTGGTTTCTCATCCTGTGTGTATGTTTCAGAGGGTCCAGTTGTTGATTCAATATAACTTTCAGTTGATGACGAAGAAGTTGAACCCACGGTTTTCATTAATTCTGGTGAATGGTTTAGGAAAGCATGAAACTGGTAACCGTTTGTAGTTGAGTAAGCATGACTCTCAATGCTGAGCGATTCTGCAGTACTAAACTGTACATCATGAGTTACTGTTGTAGAGGCGTTGGCTCTATTTGATACAGAGGATAACGGTCTTGACGTACTAACGGACACAGTTACGACAATGTTCATATCCTGTCCTTTCGTTTCAGCTTCAGCATCCTGTGAACCACTATTGTCAGTGATGGTCGTTGATAAAGAAGACTGAGTTGTGTATGAAATGCTCAAAAACTCACTTCCTGAACTGATGGCGGTTAACAATAGGTCCATTTCGCTGTTTACAACAACTTCAAAAACACCTATTATGTTTGCGGCTGTTCTTGATTGAAATTATCTATTGAGATAGCTTCATTTTATATACAGTGCTACATTGCTGCTTTTTGATGGCCTTAAACAGACATGGGTATGTTTCCCATTTTTCGCACTGCAAAAATAATTTTCTTTTTGCACAAAAAAAGCATAGGTTTTATCTTGAACGCAAACTTCACACTCTAAATTAGAGCATGCATATGCAACTGCACATACTACTACGAAACCGAAGTACAGTTTCATGATAACTGTAATATTTAGTTGATGACAAATTTTAATTAGAAATTGAGAATAAAAACTGATTTCTCTAATTTAATGAGCTGGAGCAAAGATGTGACTCATTTATAGCATGAAAAACTCGAATTCGGTTTTCTCTTTATAGTATTATGAAGCGGTATTGCAGTAGAATACCCAAAACCTCAATGCATTGTTAGGTAGTGATTGAATGCTTTGCTTAAACATTAAGCAAAACAGGAATGGAGCTTGCTGACTTTTTAATAGGAAGCAGTAACGTCATAATGTACAGAAATGACATTTATTGATATCACACCATGCCATATACATATAACCTTGTGTTTCGTATTTCAAACAATCCATACCGCAATAAGCATAAAGAATAGAAAAATAATTCCCTGATTATGAGAGATAATCTTGATTCAATGCACCCAGGGTCGCAATACATAGTGACTCCTAAGACGTTTCGGATTCTCTCATTTCATTGCTTACTCTACTGGTGTAGCAGCCTGTAGTGTCTCCTAACACAAAAAAGCCGACTTCAGCAATGCAAATGGATTCACACTAGAAGTACATATTCGCAACTACGCACCTAGCTGGGTTAGGGAAGGCTTGCCTAACAGGGGTACATTGAGAACGGATGGACACGCCTACAATTCCATCATTTGCTGTTAATAAAGAATGAAATAGCAGTTGCATAGAACGGCAATTGAAAACAAAAAATACATACCCAGTATCCTACTGTATTCTATACTAGTTTAACATCAGGCTGATATATATACAACATATTATATTTGACATACGTTGACATATTAATATTGTTCATACAAACCACATATTTCATTTCGTGAGAGCTGATGAGAGATGGGATGTGGAAGTTTGTCAAGCTGCTGACTATACGTACAAAATGAGTCATTGCCAGATCTTCCTGTATCTTCCTGTAGTATTATCTGAAATTAAAAATTTCAGATAATAATAATAAAATAATAAAAATTAGAGTTTAGCTCTTCTGTATTGGTCGTCGTATTATAAAGCGCTTTTTTAAAAAACCTTGAAATTCAGTCAAGGCATATTTTGATTTTTATTTTATTAATAATTATTCTGACCTTCACATTAAACAACTAACATGTTTATCCGACGAAGACAGCTCCAATCATAGCGGAAGATGGTGACGAACAAAATGGTGTTGCTAGACAGTACAAA
Organism: Callyntrura sp. NNG-2020; assembly: GCA_027744055.1. Classification (NCBI taxonomy): domain Eukaryota; kingdom Metazoa; phylum Arthropoda; class Collembola; order Entomobryomorpha; family Paronellidae; genus Callyntrura; species Callyntrura sp. NNG-2020. The sequence continues at coordinate 2,818 of JAHZNE010004633.1, read as the reverse complement.
AAATATTATACGTAAATTGACTAATTTCTTATATATTAATAATTTAATATTAAGCGCTTCATCTTGTAAATCTTACAAAGTACCTTCCACGCAAAGAGGGGAAGGGGAAGAGTGCGTCCGATCCAGCCCGACGATCAAGGCTTGCCTACATTTTTCGTACTTGCTTAAGCCTAACCCTCGAATAAAGCGCCTGAATATTTGTTAAATGAAGGTTGTATACAGCAGAGTGCTTCTATGATTTCAATGATTCCGTTCCGGTTGATGGGTTGGTCGGTGCCAATGAATTGTGAACGGATACATCTCTCATTAAGATGATCCAGCATTTACAGTAGCGTCTGCTCACTATTGTGTAGTTCATCCTGACAAAAATTGCATACTGTTAACGTTTACCATATATATAACGGGTGGATAGACAAGAAAGTGTACTAAGACAAAGCTGTTTTGTCAAATTTACCTGACAACCCCAATCCAGAACCCCCCTCCCCCACTTGAGCCTTCATGTGACATTTGAGACTCGTTTCAGAAGGTGACTTTATGTAAAATCACTGCACTGAACACTTGTGAAATAATATTCTAGACATTTAATACCTATAACTTTTTGCCACTGTTTATTATTGTCTGTTATGACTGCTATGTAATTTGAATGTACTTTTTTCATAAACAAATTAAATCACATTAAACACGCTAAATATTTGTCACGTATATTTCTATTTCCTCTCATGTTACAAATAAATACAATTTACCAAACACGCTAAAAATCAAATACTACTAGAAGAATGCAACTAATAGCAACAATAAAATTATTTAAGCTAAAAATGCAGCTAACAGATACTAGTGACACACCCAACTTGCAGTGTTGTAGTTTTGGGAAAAAGCATCAACGGTCGACTCCTTGCTCATGATACAAGGCCAGCAACTGCATCCAGTAGTATTCGTAATATTGTACGAAGGACGTGGTGTAGCTGAATACATATAGTATATATGTATATATAATTTGAATGAAGGAAAGTTGGGTTGGTAACATACATTTTAAATGTGGAGTTCTCGTATGCAGCAGCTTGAGACTTGTGGTGGTGCAGCTTGATATGTGATTTGTATGGTACTTTCTGAAAACCACATACTTCTATAGTGCAAATTAAATTTCGCGAATAATTTGCGGGAGCTTGCGCCACCGATCTCCTACTACTCACCTAAATCAACGTCCAACTAAACTTGCTCGTACACATCTCTACCAATATCAATAACCAATGTTCTCCCCTTTTGCCTAATCAAGTTTTGCCTAAATTTATAAAACATAATTTCTGGGAGGATAACTGCAGTTTTATTTCAACTCAAAATTCCCTCATAAAACAACTTCTCTTCTCCTTCGTAAAACATTTCATCTTGATTTTGTAAATTACGTGGAAAGATACTCGATCTTTAAAGCCCAACAAGAACGTCCTAAGACCGAGGTTGCAGTTTAGTCCAGTTTTGAATGTAATCAAGGAAATGTCGTTGGTTCGGAAATGGGGAGTATTTAAGTCTCCAAATTTCGGAAAATACTCGCACACTAACAGAATTCCCTATATGTACTGCTAATTGATGCGGTTCCCTGTTGATACTGATATTACCTTCTAGGAGAGCCTTCGCCATCGAAAAGAAATTGCTGAACAAACCATGCAGCATTACCTTTCCCGATTTTCGCCAAAGAATCTGAATGCTCACACTAACACAAAGACAAGCTATCCCAATGACAAGCCACACGCGTCCCTCAAATACGTTGACGAATTTTTCCACTGGAAATGGACTCTTCCCGCGCACGCCACAAGCGATGAATCTCAGCGTGGAGAAGGTGTAAATTAGAGACATGAATTGAAGTTGGCTCCAATTACTTAACTTAACAACAAGACACCACCACGTTGAATAGGAACGGTAGTGACTCATGCCCTGTTTTGAGGTGACAATTTTTCCGGAGTTGCAAAATCGATTTTTCCCCATATAAACGGTATAGTTTCCCAACAGATTTGTTAGAACGTGGGCGAAAGCGTGGTAAACCCTTTCTTCGGGATTTCGATTAAAATGAATGGAGTCTACGGATGCTTCCAGCTTCGAACAATCGGTCATTGTGTTCGTCAAGTCCTAACCACTCCTGAAGGTCACTGGGTCCCCGGCGATCTTTACAAGGACTGCCATTGAAGCGGTGTTCTAATCATCCATTACAAGTGGAACCGCTTTTACAGAGGTTTCACATTCGTGGCAGTGCTTCACTATATATGGCATAACCACTTCCGTATAGGTGTTTCCATTGTCGATTTTGCGGTTTTTAATTAGCATGACAGCGAATAAGGCAATTTTGAACGATGGCCCCTTTCCCCTAAAACCCCACAAATCGACGACACATTTCTCCATCCATCTTTTAATATCTGCCCCACCGTGCCTTGATAATATTTTATTGTCGTCGACAATAAAATAGAAACCTGGAACAAGCGATGGTCGGAAGGGTTCCGCATTCTGTGTACCCCCGTAGAGAAACATGTAGGGATATGGCGATTGACGCACTACGGGATCTGGGTTCAATACGTACTACGGGAGAAATATGTCTACTTCCACGAAGCAGTTCCAAGGTTTGGATGAGGCGGAAAACCGTGACAGGTCCAATCGTGTGCAGAAGTCCACTTATCTCGAACTATATAAGACTGTTATTTTGGTAAGAAATTTGTAGATCGGACAATGGAAGGCTGGGTTGGTGTCGTTCAGATATGGCTAAACCCGCGGGTTTTTTCTTTAAAAACCCGTGAGTGCGGGTTTTATGGGCTTTAACGGGTTATAAGGGTTTAAA
>JAHZNE010004632.1:0-13437 GCA_027744055.1 Callyntrura sp. NNG-2020 | reverse complement strand
CGTCAGGTTATTTTTTCCGAATTTTTCACTTGAGCAAACTATACCTTATTTTCGCCGAGGAACACGATTCCGTTGTCAGTTTTGACTTTTAAGAGAGGTCTGACAAAACGTTTCACATAAGCTATGGAGTTGCTCTATTATCTTTCTCTCTCTATTTCTCGCATTTCTCATTGCCTATCCTTGCCACTCACAAACAACTAGAAGAAAAGTTCCTCTTCCCTTGATCTTTTTTTCGTGTATAGAACAACTTATACATCTGCCAACCAAAACGACACAAACTCGACGTCGTGTCTTGGTTGTCAAAACAAAAAAACGGAGGAGAGAGAGTAAAATAACTGCGAATCACACTTTAAATTTGACGATGATCGTGATGATGAGCACAGAGACCTAGTGCTCTTCTTCAGCTTGATCATCATCCTTGTTTTTTTAAACGCCCTTCCTTCCTACACGAATCCTCTAAAAAGAAACGGCAATGTAAAGAGGCGGGATAGAAGCTGGGATAATCTTAGAGAAAAGGTTCAAATACTAGAGTGAAAGAAAGATACATGTATACTATTTCATTATTTGCGATCTATAGTCATTCTCTGGCAGCACTAAAATTTCCATTCTAATCCTACTTTGTTCGTCGTCGGGGAAAGATTTCTGACGCCGCCGCCTTGAAATATAAATACTTTCAAAGAAAAAATCACCACTTGCAGAGAAAACTTACACTGTTCTAACATACTTAACATTTAAAGAAAAAATAGCTGATTATTGCAGTGGCGTAGCCAGGATTAGGGGCCATTCAGAAAGAAGATTACGGTCTGGAGGGGGGCTTGTAAGAACCCGTTACATTATGTGACAAGGGGGGCTGGGGTCCAAAAATTTTGTGACATTACCATAATGTCACGTAAAATAAATTATTTTAGCGGTACATTCAAAAAAAGCTGCTGTACATAGACATCAATATGTATGCATCTTTTGTGGGATAAAATTATTGCTGAGGAGATGCATGAGTGGATTTTGAAAGTTAATATAGTAGTGTTGCTGTAACAATAAATCATTTGAGGGAGGGTAATTTTTGACCCTGACGTTACACGGGAGGGGGAGTGGTTAAATTTGAATGGCCCCTTACGGCCAGGAGGGGGCAAGATCCTTTTTACAATAACTAGTAATCAACCCTAGAGATATGTTTAATTTTTCATTTTGAGCCTAATTATTATGATTTGAAATAACAAAATTACTGGAACAAATGTTGTCTCTTGTAATTCCAATGAATCAATCTTAAAGTAACTAAAACTAAACTACAACGACACTAACTGACAGTCAGTGACTGTAACATTGAGTGTTGAACTAAACTAAACACATTACAGTTCCAATCAAATGCAATAATCCATACTTTGAGAGTTCATTAGATAAGCATATATTATAGGGGAAATATTTGCCATGCAGAACATATACTTAATTATGCAGAGACACAAATTCTTTATGCAGAAACCGGTAAAATCTTCTGCATAAGTTAGGCACCAAAATTATGCAAAAAAGTAAATACAAAATGCAATGTTAAAATTATAAAAAAACAAAACAGGTAAGCTAATATGTTTCTGCCTTACAAAATTGTATTGTACACGATGTACGCAGCATAGGACAGCCAAAAGACGTGTCAACCCAAATGAACTTATTAACTTTTTTAAATGACTCCACTATTAATAATGCTTAACCCACGGTTATCAAACTCCTCCAATATTAAGTGCTCCTCCATATTCGGAGACTCCTTGCCAAGCAGCAGGATACAACGACCAGTCGAAATATTCGAAAAATATCACCTTTGATACATGGGCAAATTTTTCTCGAAGGGTCCCCCTTCGATATTTTCACTCTCGGAAAGAATTTTTTCTTACAAAATCCTACTGGCTACATTTCTGCTCCAGAGATTATTAGATCTATAAATAGTGTAAAAAAGTGTAAGGCAATTGTTACCTGAATTTTTAAGAATTTTGCAGAATACCTAGCAGTGCCAATAACAATTCCATTTTTAGGTATTTTGCAAATAAGGAAGGTGCCCTCGTTTATGAAAACAGCAGATTGTTTTCCTCTATACAAAGGTAAAGGTAGCCTCAGTATTGCTGCGTCGTACCGCGCAATTTTCAATGTCTTGTCTTACAAAAAGCTTTGAGAAATTCCTTTATTGTAGGATAGTTACATTATGTGCAGACAAATTAAATGATAAACAAAACGGTTTTCTACCAGGTAGATCCTTTCCAACTGCTGTTTCTCTGTTCACGCAGGAAATTTATAGTAGCCTTGATAAGACGAAGGGGAGAGCAATAGCTGTTTTCGTTGACTTCAGGAAAGCTTTCGATTCTATTAATCCAACAAAGCTCATACTGAAGTTAATAGCGGAGTTCTGTTTTTTCCCCTTTTTTTACGAGTTTTTTTACGAATCGCAAATTTTGAATTATCAACGGTACATAAACATCTATTTCAACCTTGATGTTGGGAATTGTGCTGGTAGCTGTCTAGGGCCCCCTTGGTTTGCACTCTATATTATTGATATCAGCTGCGTTATAGATTTATTTCATTTACTTTATTGTGACAATCTTGTAATATTCACGGCCTTTTCAGATATAAAAGTAAGATTATATCAAATGCAACAAAGTCTGAATAGACTGGAAGAATGGTATAGAAAAAACAATTTAACGATAAATGTTGACAAGACAAAAGCGATGGTGTTATATAAGAGTAATGACCGGGAAACGAAAGATATATGCTTGAATAACACAGGGAAATTGGAGATTGAAGGAACAAAAATTTAATTTGTATCGACATTTAAATACTTAGGTATAGTAATAATATTATTGTTTGCAGTTTAATGAATGAATGTTGAAAACGAAATGGATGGTGCGTTAAATAGACTCTACAGTCTAAAACGGATGTTACTTGAAACTACATTAAAATCTTATCTTCATTTGTTGTCTATTGTGGATTATTGGTTAACAATTTGGTGTGTGCAGCCAGCACACGCAATACGAGAGTAATGTTTCTATATAAGCTTTGTTACTGTATAGGTTATTCGATGTTTCAACCAGTTCACTTGATATTTGTATGTCACAGTTGGAAAACATAGAATGAAGAAAATTATGGACTGTGTTCATGTCAATATATTTTTGTAACTCACTTCCATCTTGTAAAATTATTTTACATTTAAGAAATAAAAAACTATCCATTAGGCCAAGGTACTGATTTGAATTACCGTAATTTTAAAACTAATGCTAGAATCCTAGTACTGAATACTTCCAGATGGTTTGTATTCAGCAAAAAAGCTGGAATCTGATGTCATATCCGTTGCTGAGATGAAAATAAATCTGCCTGCTCCGAATAAAGACTTCTGAAGCTATATCAACCAAAGCCATTATATGCCAAGTATTTCGCTTTGTTATGCACTTATATTTTACTTTGTATGTATTTGTAATCTGTTTTACGTCTTCTGTTTCTACTAGCTCCTTCTTCAACTAATGATTTTATGAGGTTATTTCCCATGTTCGAGCCATAAAAATTTGTCGTTTAACTGATGTACCAGCACGAACATCTGAAATGGTTCTGATTACTGCTGAAATAATTTCAGGTATTATGTACTTTCTTGCTATAAGAATTAAATGGTGGGATGCTCTACCTAAAGCTGCACCTAACCCGCCTCCACAGTGGTTAGATTTAACTGGGAAACAGGTTTAATGTTGCTGGTGGTGTGATACTGTTGAGAAATTTTAAAGCACAATGATTTCAGTAAAAATGAACATAGAATAATAGTTGAATTTCTAATAGTGTAGGGCAATTTTGTAGCCAAATTTTATTTAATACAGGGTCAAGAAAAGTGATTTTTTTATAATTTTTAATGTTCCAATTTAATGCCCGTACCCAACCGCACCTCTGCTCTCTTGCTTGCTTAACAACTAGACAACTCTCTTGCCTTTCTTTTGCGGCATGCTTCTCTCGCCTCAGAATATTATACGCAGTAAAAGGTGCTGACGTGGCACTTATCATAGTATACAATTCAGCTCATAGTAACGAAAAGAACGTGATCTTCACATGGGCTACAGTAATAAGTTCACCACGTAAAGTTACTCTATGGTCAATGAACAAAGAAATTTATACAATGCAAAATGGAGACCATCCATTCTCAACAGTGGTCATACTATCGCGGTAGCACCTTGGAATGTACTTGAGCTTTCAGAGCATTGTGATAATGCTCATTATTAAAAACGTACATATCCTTCATAATGGTATAAATGTAGAACCTTTAGGGTGAAAGACTTGTAGATAAATGAGAGTGCTTTGATCTTCAACTCATTTTTACCAGCCATTGATTAACAAAAAACAGTTATTATAACCCCCGCTCAAGAGGGAGCTTTGGTGGAGTAGAAAGGCCAAAACGTTTATATCCAAATATTAGTGAGCCACTAATTACTCACGTTTTGGAGCCCCAAGAGCTGGAAACAAGACATAAACGAATTCAGCACTTATTTAAAAGCCGATAAGTGATGGTACCCGGTGTTAACTAATAATGGCAAATAGATTTAGTCATACTAAATAAATATAAACATTTTAAGAGAGGATATTCCAACCTATTAAATTAATAGATGTGTTCAGTAGATATGCTTTTGCAATCCTGTAAAGAAGAAGGATGTAGCTTTCAAAATGTGCAGCATTCATACATATTTTACTATCAGGATATGGATCATGCAAATATTAAGAATGTGATGATGAAACAGAATTTAAAAATGTGCATTTCAAGCAACTTATAAAAGAGCACAATATTGTAATGTATTTAAAATATTCTGACAAGGGAGCTTCTGTCGTTGAACGTTTTAATAGAACATTAATGACTCTATTTATAAATATATGACTCACGTTAGATCTAAAACGGTTATTGACAAATTAGCATATATTGTCTATTCATACAACCATTATTTCCATCGAATACTGGAATGCGCTCCTACCGACGTCAATAAATTCAACTGACCATTGGAGAACAATCTACAAAGATCTAATACATGGTATCTGTACATCTACGCTCAAAACTAGAGATTTCGTGAGGTTAAAAGAAGCAAAACACACATTTAGTAAAGGTTATACACCTATTTTCTCAAATATAGTTAGATATATCTGAAGTCTTACCAACTATACTTGCACACTCAAACATTCTTGGAACATTTCATAAGGAAGCGTTATTAAAAGTTTAAAGTAGTTTTGGGAAAATGTCGTCTTATATTCAAGCGAGTTCATTATTTTCCGGATAATTCGATTTCAAATTTTTTCAGTAAGAATTCCAAAAATTATTGGAAGCTGTTATACTGTATCAATATTATTTACTAAATTTATTAATACTACACCACTTTTTTCTACAGATAGTGAAACGTTTGAAGATGAGAAAAAGAAATATATTTCCAATATGCAATATTTAGATATTTAGTAGAGTGTATAAATGAATTCTTTCTGATTATACTAGATCAATCGAAATTTAATGAAAAAGATGGAACGACAAGTGTTAACGTTGACATGACTAGCATCACGTTAAGCAAGAAGCTAGCTACATTGCTAGGATTGACGGAGGTAGAGGTTTTTTAATACGACAAAGTGCAGTAGATTTAAACCTTTAAATAAACCTTTAAAACACGGACTTAAATATGAAACGAAGAAACGTAGAATTAACAAAATGGATCTTACAGTATCTCATTGATTACACAACGCGGATAGATTGAGAGACCAGATGGGTGTGCAAAGGTCTAACAATCTATGATGACCGTTGACCTTCTCTAGAGCCTAAACTTTTGACCGATATACACTACCTAAAATTTGAATTCTCGATAAACATGATCTAATTAATCGTATCACCAGTTTTGACCCCCGGGTCTCATTTAAAAAAAGTTACCTTTGACCTTTTGGCCTTATGGTTTGACCTGACACACCAAAGTGTGAGTTTATTAAGAGGCTTTGATCCACTATTGAATCCAGAAAACAGAATGTCAAAATTCCTATTAGTTCCGGAGAAATCGCCACCTGTTCATGGTAACCTTTGATCTCTTCTGGTGCCTTAACCCTTTGAGCGATAAGCACTAATGCTTTATGATAAGCATCAGTCAACGTATCATTCCACAAATTTTGAGCCCCGGGTCTTATTTAAAAATATTTGACCTTTGAACTTTTGACCCACTTCAGGTTTGACCTCAGACTCCAAAGTTTGTATACAGCAAGAGTCTTTGACCCTTTATAGATCCCAGCAAACAGAATGTCAAAATTCCTATTAGTTCCGGAGAAATCGCCACCTGTTCTGGTCCCTCAACCCTTTGACGGTATTTGTGATTTGTGATTGGGTCTCAAATAAAAAAAGTTCACCTTTTAACCCACTTACGGTTTGAGGAGTCTACAAAAGGGGAGGTTCACATGCGACGATGATTCCCTATAACCTCCCGAAAACAGAATTTCAAAATTCCTATCCGTTCTCGAGTTTTTGCTAGTTATTGGACGGACGGACGGACAACGTAAAACCAATATTAGACATTCGTCTCATAATAATGTGGTTAACCCTATATATGTATTAATGTATAACAAAGAGTCGCAATCAGTGTTGGCCGAATCGGCCGTTTTGTCGTACAACGTACATGTCGTACGTGTACAAATTATTTATCGTATCGTACAGTCGTATCTTTGTACTATCAGAAATTTATCATCGTATCGTACATTTGTACAATCGTACATTTGTACAGTCGTACATTTGTACAGTCGTACATTTGTACTATAGTACATTTAGTACAGTCGTAAATTAGTACAATCGTACATTTGTACAGTCGTACATTTGTACAATGGTACATTCACATTTTCATGTCGTATCGTACATCGTACAATGCAATTATCACAAATTTTGAGTCGTATCTTCATTCGTACAATCGTACATTTAAAACTTACGATTACTTATGAACGTTAACAAATGAATCAGATATTGGTGTTTAATAAATAAAATGGTCCAATGCATTCAAATGCAGTAACAGCGCGCTGCTGCTGAGCTTATAAATGTCGCGGTAATGTATTACAATAGTATCTCTTCGTAGCTACAAGGCAAATACATTGCGTACTATTTGCATTATTGGGGGAGTTAATCTATTGATGTAGGTGAAATATTATAAAGATGTCTAATGTATGTCGTCGTCGTACCATGCATTGTTCACATGGGAATTGTGATTAGTCGTATTCGTAATGTCCTCGTACATCTGCAAAATGAGTATAACCGTTTTCGTGTCGTTTTCGTTCAAAGGCACAACCGAATTGATGTACGATACGAATAAGTACGATCGTACACGATTTGCCCAATACTGGTCGCAATACATAGGTCCTACAAGACTACCCTAACTAAATTTCTGTAACCCTCAATATACAAGTGGTGTCAAATTCAATTTCGCCCGTTATAAATGAAGGCTGCATTCACATAAAATTGATTCAGTTTACATTTGCTTAACTAATGAGTATGGGAAAGATATAGAATTAAAAGCGGGTGAAGTAAAAGTGTTTCTACATTTTAATTAAAAAAGATGAATATTCTGGGAATCCCTGACTGTATTATTAGTCATCCGTTTTTAATGCAGATATGATTATTTACCAATTAATTAATGGTTTTTTGGTAAATGGTAAATCTTTAATACATCCATGTCCACAAGAAGTCATTATATGCTATGCAGAGGATCAAAAGGCATATTCTGAACTTTCAAAAGATCCATCAATTAGATTTATTAAAAAGCGTGAAATTGATCTTTCAAACAAAAGTGTGATTCATATAATAATAATCGATGATCAAATCGTGTGCTCAAAGTAAAAATGTGCAAGAATTATTTATTTATTATTTAGGAGTGCATCATTCCAACACTTCAGTAGTGTACTTAACAAAGTACTTACTTAATCATTGTAAGTATGCACGTGACATTAGACCTAATACGCATTATCTTGTTATATTTAAAAGTCTAAATTTTTTTACTCAAAAGTGGCATATATAGGGCGAACAATATTGGGAGAAACAAACAGTTTCATTCTTGAAACATACAGACAAACAAAACATATTCTTACTAATTAATATTTTTGCATCTATCTTGTTAAAATAACTGAGGAGCGAGTGATTTATCGTTAAGTATGAAATATATTATTCAAGTGGAAGGATTTTCCTTCTTTAACAAAAAAGTATTCTGAAGGAAATTACAATTTTAAATCTACAAGAGACTAATTGGTTTCTATTTCAGTCTCCATTTCCTTATAGTGCTCTAAGATAAAAAAACAGTAAGCTACTGTGAAAAGTATTTGCATAAAATATTCTGGAAATCTGGAACAACCTTTATTCACTAGCTTCCAGAATTTCTAAATTGCATTAAATCTGGCGACGTAGTATATACAAAAGGTTTACAAAAAGCAAATGTAAGAAAGTGGACGTAACGATCATTAATTTGGAAGATATTGGATGTCGGAATTTTTCTATTTTGTACAGAGCTTAAAGCTCATGCTTATTTAATTTTTTACAATAAAAAACTAGTCTTTCACTTCAGCGAAATTTAAATTTCTTTAAAGCAAAGCAAAGCATCGCCGGAAAAAGCAAAAAAAATAGTTGAAGAAGCAAGCGAAGATACTATTTTAGCGCTAACAGAGTTGGCTTTAATTATTTTGTTGGAGATCTGGTTAGATACTTGCGTAGTTACTTACTTACGTAAGTTAAAAGTTCATTTTGATTTGATGCGTAAGTGGTTAGTTAGTTAGTTTTTCCTACTTTAATTTGTCCACCATTAAGTTGTTTAGGTTGATGCGTATTATGTAAGGTTGTTGTTATAATGGCTAGACGTATGAAATGGATTAGTGAAGCAGATTTTGACAAAAAAATAAGTGTAGATCATTACTTCTAAATTCAAAAGAACAAAATCTTTGCGAAAAAAAGGTTAAAGCTGAAAAGCTTTTACACAGTATTATCCAGACGATATTAAAGTTGCTTTATACAGTAATATTATGTCAAGTATAGGTCAGCAAGTATTTAAGAAACCCCAATACAGGTTCGGACTGTAGATTATAAAACGCATACTTCAGATGATGATGATATAAAAAGTAATGTTGCTGAGAATGCGACATAAGATCAGCAGTCTAGAAGAAAATGTAAAAGAGAATGATGTTTCTAGCACATCTACAAAGCAAACTCTTAGTAATAAAGATTATGTCTTTATTGAAAAACTTCGGATAAAAAGAAGGGGAATAATGTATAAAGAACTTTCCGAAGAAATATATTATGCACACTCGCATCACTGGAGACCTCAAGGTTACGAATGTGACACCATATGCAGATTGACGTTTACCAAGGCTATAAACCGTTTCTCAAAATGCAAAAACGTCTCCTCAGATATAATGTTTTGCCCAGAAGAATCACCTTCTCACCTGCCATATTCCAATAATTCATGGACAGAATTATGCAGATTATCCCTCAAGCTTACCCCTTAATTTACCATTCTCTTTGCTACAATACAAGCGATAAGAGAGGTAAACTATTAGATATAAAAAACTGTGAAATAGCAAAATCGCAACTTCCCTTTTCTTTTCCTACAAAAATACTTTTTAAAATCAAGAGCGCTAACAGTTTTAACCGAAATAAGAAGCTTCCTGGAGTTCTTCTTCTACGGCCAGTTTACTTAATGGACAAAGACTATGTACACCTCACTTCAGATGCATCAGCGCATCACTTTTCCAATAATAATCGCATCAACTACAGAAACTACTTACAAACCCATTAACGACGATGCCAACCGCTTTGGTAGAAGTAACGCATGTATACAATAAGCCTATTATTAAAGCAGGAACAAGATTCTTTGCAATATACAACACTAACGGACAAATTCAGCAAACTCGTTTAAAAATATACAGGCACAATAAGTTTTAAAACGTTCCAGCTGTGGAAGTGAAAGCTACGAAAGAGCTAGCAGAAGAGTTAAACACTGCCTTAGAACCATTATTAATCAAAGTTACATACAGTGAATAGGAAGACAAAGTGGTAAAAGTAAAAAATAGAGAGCTTCGTATTAGACAAAAAGCATAAAACTAGCAAGCAAGGAGAGTCAGTCCTCCAATTCATATTGCGGACCACACAAACGCCGCAGGCAATAGACTACAATGACTTTTGCGCCTATTTTGCGCGTCTGGAAACCACACATCCGGACATCAAAACTCACATAACGTTCCAGCACAAATCTCAAAACTATTGCAAAAATGTGCAGTATGCAAACATGCAAGCACAACGACACCAACAAACATCAACGTTGGATCTCTTCTCTCTCTTTCAAGGAGACGCCTTCAGAATCTGCGTACTGGATTAAAAAACTGTTAAGCCACAATGGAATTTCTACACACAGTTTTGTGGAAACCATTGTTTCAACATGCAATAGAAGCAAGCCAAAGAAAAACATGGTCGTCTTTGTCGGGCCCCCATCATATGGCAAAATCTGTGTAAATCCATTATTAGAGCCATGGTCTTCCCCTTTGTGTCAAACCGATTCAACTTTAGAACGGGGGAGTTTTCATTGCAAGATATGCCAACCAAACGTGTGGCATACTTTGATGAGCCCTCCATCGGCTCTGATTTGTTTAAAACATTTAAACTCCTCTCAAGTGGTGAACCAACCAATACCGCTCTCAAATTCGGAGGGTCCGTTACAATCCCACGGTAAGTAAATGTGTATTCATGTTGAGGTTTTGACATGTGATTAATTTGAGCGTGTGTATACATTTACTTGCAGAACACCTCCGTTTATCTCCTCCAACCGAGATCTTTGGGATAATTTACCAGAGTACTTGCGAGCAGGTTCAGAAGCTGCCATCAATGCTCGAGGGCCAACATATCGACTCACAACCTTTGACGAGCAAGAATGCTTACACCACGACCTGCATCCCTTGGAAGCTGTTGTATGACGAGTACATACTCAAAGGGGAATATCAGCCTTTCCCCGGGGATACTTTCCCTTATTACAATGGCCAGCTCATTTCCACGAGAACAGAGTCATTATCGAGCCCTAGTGAAAAATCTTGGACAGATTCACAGTCTATTGGGAAGACTCCTTTTATCTCATTCTCGGGCAGCGACTCACCTGGGGGACGTGGACGACGAGGAGATCGAGTGGAAGAAGAACGCGAACCTTCGCTACCTTTGGCTGAGGATGAACTTACATCCTCAGCCAGGCTATACAATCATCCCGGTTATTCACTATGGAAAATGTGCCAATTTTTGTATAACACAATAAAGAAATGGTCCCATGCTCACTCTCCACCTTCTGGAGAGACTTGGAATGTGACGAAAATATTGCAGAAATTAGTGGCAAGGATGACAGCATTGGCATTCCCAGCGGTTTGGGGCGTAGTTAATTGACCCAGAGACTGGGAAATTGAAACATGATTATTATATTAAATTAAATGTGATTTTGATGTAAGATTCTTTTTTTCATGCAACACATGTACATTGCACAAAGTAATAATATTACGCAAGATGCTCGCGTGTGCCGTTATGATTTATGGCAGCGTAATTCTGTTCTTGTTATGGAATTATTTGATTTTGAATAAACATTTATTTATTTCATTCTATTATTCAACTAAATACAGTGGTACCGACTACTTTCATTTTTTTATTCTTACTTATCAAAACCATACTCATATTTGCACTATCGTTAGTCGTTACTATTTGTCGGGTTTGCACCATATCAGATAGATTTACATTGTAGTGAGCACCAACGTTAGGTTGTTGAACTCGCTTACTTGCATTTTGCCCAACTGACATTATATATGGTAAAATCGCAAAAGCATCCGGTATTGACTGGTCGTTTTTATTATCTCCAATATTACGTTGGTGAAATTGTCGTGCATCCCCAGCCCACATCTCGTCAAGGTGTGATTGAGTACTTTTAATTAAGTTAAGATTTGGCTGGGAGATTGATCCTGTCATACTGACTCCTTACACTACACCTTGTGACCACTGCGAATGTGATCCTATTGATTCCTTCAAATTTGCATTAAACAAGCATTACTTTGCTCGTATACGTAACTTTCAAGAGTTTCTGCCAAACGAACGAACAGTTACTGGTGACGTCATTTATTACATTCCCATAGGATCCAGCATCACTGAACAAACTTCCTATGGTAATAGGAGTGGAAC
This sequence comes from Callyntrura sp. NNG-2020, assembly GCA_027744055.1. Classification (NCBI taxonomy): domain Eukaryota; kingdom Metazoa; phylum Arthropoda; class Collembola; order Entomobryomorpha; family Paronellidae; genus Callyntrura; species Callyntrura sp. NNG-2020. The sequence continues at coordinate 1,247 of JAHZNE010004632.1, read as the reverse complement.
CAACAAACTTGGGAGAGCAGAGCATGAACTACACGGCAACATGTTCCCATCCTGCATTTAAGTAGGAGGGGCAACTACATGAACATGCGTTATGATTAGGATATTCCTGGACCTATAATTTGAGATTGTCACTAATGTGGTTGAGATTAACGACCCTTCACTCGCCTTGCGTATTACAAACACTATTAATGATGCCCAGTGGACTTTGGCCGACCCACATGGTAATGTTGCGGGGTTCAACGATTACGTCAGCATAGGCTGAACGTTTTGTTGTAAGGACTTGAAACAAGGTTAAGAAGGCAGTAAGTAAAAGAAAAAAATCAGTTAAACATGGACAACCGGTGTGCGACAATAACTGTGAAAGACTGTGGAGGATATTGGAAAGAAGGGAAAAATATTGTAGCAATTTGTATAATATCTACTTGTATTATTCTCTTGACTTCAATTGTTCTGATTATTGCTATTCGTCAAACATATCATCTAAATGGAGCCATGCAAGAAGCCCGAGATGTGACGAGGGTCATCACAAGCAAGTACGGGTGGCTCCTCGGAACGGAGGAGGAGGTTGGAAGAACTTTTACTAACAATAATGCTGTTTTGTTGTAAAGTCATTTAATACTTTATTCTTTTATATATATACAACCATGTTTTCTGGAAATAAACTTGATCTTATTCTAAATTGAATTATTAAATTTGTCGTTTTGTCTTTGAGCATAATCTAACACAATATATCCATGTGGTATTTGTGAGCATTCCTTGTACGCCAGCTCAAATGCTGGGCAATTCTTGCCACTATTCATAGCTCTGCCTAAATACTGGTAGTGGGTCACGTCCCGTGGGTTTTTCATGTATGTATTTTGGGGTAGAGTTGTTACTACAACTCTGCTGTGGAATCCAGAAGAGAATTATTACAGTCTGACCCCTTTCTACATACCGGATTAACCGGTTTATTGTTGTGCCGTTGTCGCCCCCTGTTGTGCCGTTGTCGCCCCCTCTATCCCATCTTATGTAAATAATGTTTCGGTAAATTAATATGGCTTGGTAAAAGTTTACCTTTCTGTTTTTCCCTGTGCTACGGAGTAGAATTGATGAATTAATTTTGCAATTGCCTTTTTTGGTTAAAATTTAAATTTGAATATTCTTTAGCCAGACCGTGCTATCGGTTGAATTTTATGGTATACCTTGTTAGTGTCGGCTGGGCTCAATTAAATTATTTAAGAGTTCACTTATTGTCGCAAGGAGCTGTT
>JAHZNE010004631.1:0-49814 GCA_027744055.1 Callyntrura sp. NNG-2020 | reverse complement strand
GCTATTTGTTGTTTTATTCGTTAAGTAAGGATTCACTTTCAACCGGTCCATTTACAATAGCGAGGGTCTCCATGCGGCGAATCTTCAACGCGACTTAACACTCTTGTGGTTTGTCGTATTCGACGCGATGTTGAGCATTTGTATTTGTTTTTGTTAATCGTATTCTTCTTAAACTAACTTAGCAACGTGCGGGGGGTTGGCAAGTTGCTAGGGCCAACGCCGATATTATTTAATATAAGTTATTTTTGCGTGGTACTCGCTACGTTGAACTCTTGCTGAGCGTCGCGTGGCACATCAGCATCCACGTATTAATCGGTGCAGTAACTACGGTAACTGGCTAATAGTCGGGACGGGGGTCTTTTGCTTTCACACTTGCATTTCAGCCTATACTGTAATTATACTGCTAAAGGTCACAATGCTAAATTAGTCGCTTGAAATGATGCTGCTTGTTGATGTAATGGAAATAATAACTCTAATAGCAATTTACTCAAAGGACCTATGCAACGCATGTACGTTTAAAAATGTTAGTTGCTAGGTAAGGATACATGCGTAAAATGTTCTGGAAGGTTTGTGTAGTTATTCAACAAAGCTGAAGCCAAAAAAGGAACAAAATAATTTGTTTTGATTTTTAGGATTCGCGAAACTGACTTTTCCACCAAACGTCAGTTTTACGCCGTCATGGAAATAGAGTAACTATACTTTCATACTTCATATAACACTTTGGTCATATTTCCTGCCAATTTCCCACCTAGTATTACATATCTCTTTTTTCATTTATGCCTTATCTGGCCATTCACTATAACAATGCAAAAACAGATTCTCTGTGATTTAGAAGAAGCTAACCGCCATACGTGTAAATTCTTTCGTAACTCACAATGGAGGTACATGTCCTTGGAATCGTCTGATTTTCTTTAAACAAACACCATTCGATAGAGCGTCTCTTAAAACATAGGAACCTAAATTTGTAGCTAGCACTTCTCGATACTTTTTATGCAATTGCGATTTAAATGTCGATTTTAGCCCTTTTTTCCTAAAAATCGGATTTTTGGCGGTTGGTCTAAAAGTTGGGATTTTTTCAATTTTATGGGATACTGACCCATTTTCAAATTTTTTCCGTGCAAGATTTCAACGTTTGTACAAAATTTTAGAATAGAGGACCTTTTCATGACGAAGAGACGAAAAAAAAATATAAAAATCTTCGGTAAAAAATTTTTTTCGTCTTTTCGTCATAACTTTTTTGGAACCATAAATCTTTTGGAGTATAGAGGTATATGACGGTTCAGGCTAGAATTGTTTGGTTAGTACGAATTTTATTTAGAATAGAACAAGTCATGTAAGATGATGCGAGTAACTTCTGTGCACTTCTTATCTGACCTCTGACCCTACCTTTTCAACCCTGACCTCACCTGACACCATCTGCTCAATCCTGACCTCCCCTGACTTCACCTGTTCAAAACTGATTTTACCTGACCCTACCTATTCAACCTTGATCTCACCTGACCCCACCTGTTCAACCCTGACTTAATCTGACCTTACCTGTACCACTCTGACGAGCCATTTGTCTAAAACCTCGTCTCAACCGGCTTTTGGCATCACTGATGTAAACATTATTTGACCTTCGGTGACCTCTGGAGGTCCAACGAGTCAACTAATCGGTGTCAAATTTGCAAAACCTAATTGAGTAATCGTATTGTGCACAACTGTACAATTACCCGTTCTCGCAACGACTACCTCGCGATTGTTTGCATCTCTAACTAAATATACTCTCTTTATGGGATTCCCTATCTCACTGCAGTGACACCCAAACGACTAAGCTATGATAATACATAACCATGTTACAAACTTAGGGAAGCTGATCTTTTAGGTCGGACAACATAGGTGTACCGCAACTTTGGGGTATCGTAAGATTTTATGGTATTCTCAATGCGAACAATTTGGATAAAATCCCATCTTAGTCGGAAGTAACGAATGGAAGCAATGATGAAAAGTGTTTGACCTTCACAGTGAAGGCTTCACTGATGTCTGGACATCAAAGGAGTTAACTAATCCATGTCAAACTTTGCAGAAGTATAGTAGGGTGTAAGTGTAAGGTACATGTGTGCGAATTTTCGGACCATTTGACTGACAGACAGACAACTTGTTAAAAGCAATAACTTCTGTTATGTACTGAAGTACACAGAAGTTAATAAATGTATAGAATTATGTTTTGGCTATAATTTTTAGCAAAGTGTTTTAGTTAAAATCGTGTATGCATATGAAATATTTTCGTTCAAACAATTTTTTACCCAAAACTATTTTGTTTTTCATCGAAATAAGCGTGCAAAAGTGTTACGTATGAACATTGACAACCCAATTTAATTCCATATACAGGATTTTGAAATGTAGTATCTACACCTTAGAGGAAATAGAGCCGAAACGCGTGTTATTTGTTTTTCCACCGATCCTGTACCAGTGTAACCATACGAATACAAAATAAAATGCAAAAAATGATCTCTAAAAAGCTGAATTAGCACTGAAACGCTGTTGAAAATCCAGTTGTTAAGAGACAACGGTACAGGAGAGTTGAAATAAACAATCACACGAATCCCCATTATAAGGATGCCAAGTTTCCTATCTATATTTTTGTACATCTATGGTTGAAACGCATGAAAAAAATATAAAAACCCTCGGTAACGGAAACAAAAACGGCAACGGCATTTTTTGTTACCGTTACTGCGCTTCCTGGTTGATCGTTTAAGCGGAGCTTGTTTGTTTTACATTGTAAATGTAGCTGAGTCACGATGACTCTCACTTTTTGTATTTACCCAATGGTAAAAAGTTACTGAGTCAGCATGACTTTGCTACATTTATAATGTAAAAAAACAAGCTTTTTCAGTAAGATTTCCGGTTATATGCAAATGCAACAGTGCTGAGGATTTTTAAATTTGCACTTTTCGTCATTATCTTGGATCCTTAAATTTCGCCGCCTCTTGGTTTTTCGTTTCTTATGGTGATTGGCAATTGGCAATCTTGCTGGACTACCACTGCACTACCACCATCATGCGAAAATGAAAACAGAAACTCCTTTATAAATCCATAGAAGTTGCTATTAGGTACACATAGCTCGTTTTAAAACGCATAGCGCAGTACAGTACATTGACCCTACCACACATCCAGCGAAACATCGCTGCACTTGTGCATAGTCGCCACTCGCCAGTCACTAATGAGAGTATTCAACTGGACAGTAATCTGCATTACAGTAAAATGGGAATGGCGTAGACCACCGCCGTCGCTTGAAATCGTTAACCTCTGGGACAAACGCTATTAAAAATTAGATTCGTATTTGCATTTCAACTCTTTAAAAATGGACGCACAAGTTGTGTTATGAGTTATGCGGACGGACGGCAATACGGTGTTAAAAAGAAATGCAAATTAAACGCGAATGCAACAGAACTGACTGGCGGCGGCAACTAGGCGAGACGCAAACGAAATATATCTTGCATATTTCCAAGTTCCTAATCCACTCCTTTTTAGATGGACGGATAAATTTATGTCATATGTAGGTCGGTTGTCAGCGACTTGGTAGCTGTAGTCGTTGAATGCTCTTATTTTCCTTTTACGCTCAGAAAATCTTCTTTTTTTTCATATACTGTAATTTACAGTTTCTGCTTTACAGAAACTGCATTTATTTGTACTAAATAGTATAACCTTCAAAAGTAGTTACTGCATTTTTGTACTATCCTGTTGCAGTGGACAGTGAAATCCGACAATGGGGGATTCAAAAGAAGACGGAAGAGTCCAAAAAAGGAAGACGTTGGACGTAACTATGAAGAGTAACTGCGGTGCTGCCGCTGGTAAAAATAACGGCAGTATGATTTCGAATTCGACGTCCTGAAGCTAGTCCATCCGTAAAATTAGCTCGCGAAGCAGAAGGACCGTTACAGGAATATCCTAATCCAAATGAGCTCGATCGCATGAAGATTAAAGGTCCTGTGTCCATGTGGACAAAAGTGACTGGCATAATGGACGGGCCCATTTGTTGGAAATGCCTTAAGTGGGGACCATTTTTTAGATGCGAAAATTGTGATAAATATTATCACAGGTAACTTCAATTATTATTTTCTTGCTGTTGGCGTTGCAACAACAATCGAATAAGACTATAGAAGCAAAAGAGGCAACTTCTATAAAACGTTTATTTAATGTTACATTTTATTCATCACAGGGAATGCGTTTACTTAAAGCCTGGGTTCCCGTGTCCGATTTTTGACAAGCCACCAGAAGATGGCTGTACAGCAAACTGGGGAGAAGTTAACTTGCTTAAATGTTCTAATTGTCTTGTCTCAGAGGAATCGTAAGTGCATCCGTCCTGTTATTAAATTTTTGGAGGCATCAATTATAGCAATAATAATAACAAGAATAATCCATCTTCGTGCAAAACTACGAAAACCTTTTTTTTAATATCTCGCAAATTCACAAAAAGAAATTGTAAATCTACAAATTTGAGACATTTTCAACCCTTTCAACTCCCACCAAACTTGACAGTGGTCGGAATTTCTATAGTATATGCATATATTCTATTGATCTAAGGTATTTTTTTTACCAATTTTGAGCGAAATTCGTGAATTCCTTTGTGAGTTATCGTGACTCACTACAGAGAGACATACATAAGCATACTGATGGCATACAATACTTTCAGCATTGTGCTTTATGTTGAACATAAAACGCCAACTTAGTTGTTGAATTCTACTCGAAGACGTTAATGTCAATATCTTTTATAAATGTGTTGACGTTTTAGAAGGGTCCGCGAATTACGGAACGAATCGCAAAGTGATCTCAATCATGGTTTGATGTTACTGACACAGTTAATAAAAACCGAAAATGCAGGGGTAAGTTTTAAAAAATCGCATTCATCTCTTGAATAAAGTTCATACAGTTCAGTAATGCAACTGTAATGTATTGCAATTAAATGTAACGCAATTGTAAGGAAACATTAAATTCATAAAATGACGTTTTAAAACTTCTAGAATTTACTGGAAAATTTTCCAAGCGATAATTTGAATGATCCAACTGTGAATAAAATTATAGCAAAAGCTTCCAATAATGAGTATAAGACTGTCGAGGCATACTATGGAGACTTTAGGATGATTCTTTACTACATAGTTAAGAAATACTCATGTGAGCTGGAAAAATGCTTTATTATAATAATTATTAGTAAAGTTTTAAATACATAAAATTTATTAAACGTTTTTATCCCCACTATTCAAGATGAAAGTGAAGCAACTATGGTAGCAAAGTCAGTTATATCAGTTGTTTGTAGGGAAGTAAGTGCAATGATAGCTTGTCTGGAGTGCACCATTCGACGCTTCAATGCCAACGGCAAGGTGTTGAATTCTAAAGAGTTCATCTACACGAGCAGGCTACCATGCAAGGTAAAGCAGTTTGTGCTCATGATTTTAAATAGTATCATCAGTACAAGTATATTGTTGGAAGCAATAGCTGACGCGGTCCCTGAAAACCCCACAAGCTTTTGCATGGATTTGTAATGTAAATAAAATGTGATCAAAGAAAACCTCTTCTCCATTTTTACACAGTGCACTCCACAGCATTGGGCATTGACAATTAAAAATATGCAGTTTTTTTCCTCATTGAAAATTGAAATGCATTAAGGCGGACACCTATAACCATGATACCTAATAGTTTGGCTGTAAAGTTAACTAAGATTTAGAAATGGGGAACTTTTCTTTGATCAAGTTGTTTAATTACATTATATCATCCAACGCAGAAACTTGAGGGGCTTCAGAGTCCACGTCAGCTACTGTTTCCATAGCGCATATATAACTAATGATGACGAGATTTATGGATCAAAAATGTTATGGCGAACGGAACGAAAAAAATATAAAAATCCTCGGTAACGGCAACAAAAAAACATTTTTATCGAGGATTTTTATATTTTTTTTCGTTCCGTTCGTTATATTTTTGGATCCATAAATCTTGTCTTCTATATAATGTGTTTCATCAATTGTATCTTTGGTTCTTTGCATTTATAATAGAAGCCGCATGTGGTCGCATGGGTCAAGCAAGGATCAAATCCATATTGGCCTGCTAAAATATTAGCTTACGAGCCAGTCAGAAAATTATTATATATTCAGTACTTTCGATCTGCAGCTGGGGCACGCGAATTGTCGTTTCCAAATCAAGATGTTGATGTGAAGATATATTCCCAAAAGTACCCGGGAGAGAGGCTGCCAGAGAAGAAATCGCTTCGTTCTGCAAAAACAGTAAAGAAACGAATAGCAGCTTTGTTCGCAAGAAGTTGCACCGACAAATATATATTTACACAATAATGAATTATTGATGCGATCCACAGACTCTTGCATATGTATGGATATTTTAAACATTACATATATACATTATTGTAATCAAGCATCTGTATTTTAAATTCCAGGATAGTGAAAAATATCTAGGAAACCAGCGAAGCTTATTCGGAGAGACAGGAGTAGTTATTCCACAGGACGCGGAAGTATTTGATGGAAATGTAGATGCTGCGATAAAGAGAATGTTTCCGCTTGTACGTGTTTAATACGTTATTATATTTTTTCAACTACAATCATTTCAAATAAATGTATCTATTAATCTTTTTAGTATGGGGCCAATCAAAGTGTACAAGATGTCATCTCAATGACCTAGTCTGGTGGAATAGGAGTAGCTCTCTCTCTCTCTATCAAATCGCGTTCTTACAACTAATGAAATAAGACTATTAATACACTACAATAAACGTCACATTTGACTTTTGAAAATTGTAGTATTTAATTATTGTATATCAAATCTACATGAAATCATTTCAGAAAAATAAGTTGTACTATTTTTAATATTTTCAGCTTAATCAAATATTATAATTGTAAATATTAGGGTGAAATAACTAAAATGTTAAACATATTAGTAAATGGACCTGTAGACATTTCGGTTTTTGTCTGTGAATTTTAACGGAATGTAAAAGTAAATCTAGGTACATTTTTTCTTGAAACAGGTAAATAAAAAATGATTGTGAGAAATGTTCTAGAGCAATTCGTGGTGACGTTGCGTTGTTACTTGCCCATGAAAGCTTTTTAAGTGGAGATAATGTAGGGAGGTTGCTTTCTTTACATTTTAGCGTTATTACATCAACCTTGTTCCATCATGATAGCTTATAATATGATCTTACCAGAGCCACCAAACACCGGGATTCCACTTTCAATCTTAGGTATTTTTAAGTAGACATGAATTTTGGTGTTGATAATGGTGATAACGATAGCTTCAGAGTTCGAAAGTTCTGCAGCTGCAGCAGACAATGTGTAAGAAGTATCAGCATATATTTTATAACCTGAAAACGATGAACCAAAGATGCAATTTTAGTGCGAGGTTCTCCGATGTCGACAATGCTTCGTTCTTCAGTTTCTTGAATAATCCATTCTTATTATACTGTTCTGGTGTCGGGTGAGTCCATTGCTTCCTGTTACAAAAACAACCGCTTAATATAGTCCAACTCTGTTTGCAACAACAACTTAGGATTTTTATACTTTCATTTAGTCATTGTCTGTTCCGTTTATGTATGTATGTCTGTCTTGGTCTCGCAATGTCGGCATCTCCTAGGATGTTGTGTGAGCAAGTACATTTTTAGCTAGAGTTACATTGAAATTCCTCGAGAAAGTTATAAATAGGACCGAGTTACAGATATCTCTTGTTAGAACAGCTTTCGAACCGTAAGTATTCACTTGCGCATTTTAATTTTGGACCTCATTGTGATATTTGTTGAATTGAAGAAAGACAATAAGAAACTTTACGGATCAAGGATATTAAATTTTAACAATTGTTGTGGTGTTTTTTTTTGTAATTTCACAGGAAAGCTCAAGGGCTGTTCGCAGCAGATTGCAAGGGCTGTTGCGTGACACAAAGAAGAGAGGAGACTGAAACAGCAAATTTATAGATTCATTCCAGAAAATCCCGCTTTTGTCTTTTTGGGAACTTGTCTGCACAATAAAAAGGGGCCAACATGGTTATTGAACAAAAATTCAAACCAGGTGAGGAGCCTGATCCCACCGAGTACCTCTTCATTTCCATGGAAATGAGGATGAAAGATCAGTCCAAGCCTTATGATGCAAAGACGGCTTGTTGGGTACCTGATGATATTGAAGGTTTTGTGCTCGGTGAAATTAAGGGGACTAAGGGAGATACCATCCAAGTGTGGACCGGATCTGAGGTATCCTCAATCACATATTAATAAATCCCTTGTAAACATTTATTTGCTTAACCCCGGCAACATCCACGATGGAACGAAGAGCCAAATACGAAAAGCCATCTACAAATAATCTACATTTAATTCACAGGAGAAATCATTTAAGAAAGATCTGGTCAACCAAGTGAATCCTCCAAAGTACGAAAAATGCGAAGACATGTCCAATTTGACCTTCTTGAACGATCCCTCCGTTCTGCATAATTTGAGACAGCGTTACTATGCTAAGCTGATCTATGTAAGTTTTCGTGTATATATCCCCCATATACCGTTTGACCCTTCATGACCATAATAATAATTTCTTCCTGTAATGCTACATTACCTTATGCATGACTAAGCGCAAGGTTTTATTTTAACAGTACATTTAGAAGAGGTGTACCCTTGGGAAAATCCTGTATCGAATATGTACACATGAAAGTTACGAAAGGATTTTGCAGTGACAAAACTCTTTTTTATTGCTGATGCTCATTCCGTTCTAAATATAGACAAGACGCCTAGTTTGAGAAGTTTTTTTTCTATTGTAAATTCGAAAGTGTTCAGGCTGTTTTTTGTCTATATTTCGCATGAGTTAAACTATATCATAGTACACGAACTATTTTTTGCTATTATTGTTTCCCGAGAAAGATGTGAGCATGCTTTTCACTATCCATTTTAACATCAAGACAATAATAACAAAAGCATAGTTTGTTCAACGCGAATCATAATAATACTTGTGGCGTACCCATAACTTTAGAGAATTTTGAAGTTGAGTTGTTTAGCATGCATGCCTTAAAAAGAATTGTAAACGAGCATAGGAAGTACATGAGCAGAGCGGAATTACAATGTATTAGTTCGCTCGCTCATAGTTTGCAGGGGTCAAACCCGATTTAGAAATGCATCACTGTAAATGTGTGCTTTCATGTTACCACTATTCTGCTTCCATGAGCCAAGCCAAGTTCCGGTTTTCGCCCGACGGAAGCGAACGCTCGTTCTAATTTTAGAATCCGCTCTCGGCTCGGCATCTCTTTCCAAGTGTTGGCATCATTCGATTCTATTTTTACACCTCATCGCCAACGACCTAACCGTCTCTCTACTTTCACAAGTTGAAAGTCGAAAAAGACCAACAAATAGTGGGACTAAACAAAATGTCTACAGCATCTGCAAGATTCGGAAAATGCTTATTTATTATTTTATTTTAATTGGAGAAAAAATTAATTCCAATGAAATGATGTAGAATGGTCGGGTTCATTTACCTGTCAGATTATACAGCTTTGTATCGAGCTCATCATTTAAAAATTCCGTTGTTCTTTTAAAAAAAAATTTAAATGAAGTAGTTAACGAAATATATATATACGAACATAATATGCGATCCAAACAAATAAGGAATGGTGGTTCTATAAAAGGTTTAAAAGTAATGAAACGAAGACGATCAATACCGGTGTCAGTATCCAATTTCTTATGTCACGACTTCATATCTTTACAGAAGCATGACTACACATTAATATACAGGGTTTTTTCTCATTCGTTTCTTCAACTTAAAGAAACGTGAAACCTTCCTCACTATTACTATTTGCTCGACCCTCATTAGGAAAAATTACTGGCCACTGATATCTACGTTTTGTAGATGGGAGAAATGATTACTACCAATTGCAACTATCACTGAATCTCATTTTTTTAAATCACCAAATACCAAATATACTGTTATCATGGGTAAGAAAAAATTAAAACCTTGAATGTTCATGGTTTGCCATGGTTTACCTAACAATGAAAAATGGTTTTATGATTTACCCCCTTCCAGCATTTCACCAAATGTGTTATGTTACGTTGCATGCTGTGACATAAAATAGCAAATTTTCATGGTCATGTAATAAAGCTCAACTATTTCTATAATAGCACAGAGTAAAAATTTAACTTATACTTATTACCGTAGCTGTTAGTGAGGTTTCTTTAATATTGTTAACAAAACATTTTTATTTTCATAGTTTATGAATTACGGTGACAATGAAACAATTTGTTTGCTTGCAGACTTACTCTGGTTTGTTCTGTATCGCTATCAATCCATACAAGCGTTACCCAATTTACACCCTCCGTGCCATGAGGATTTACACTGGCAAGCGAAGGAATGAAGTTCCTCCACATATTTTTGCCATTGCTGAGGGTGCCTTCCAACACATGCAACAGGGTAAGTCACACTAATTGTAAAACAAAACCAAGAATTCAAATATAGTTTTCTATTTATTTCTATTTAATTTTTCCTAGATCATGAAAATCAGTCCATTCTCATTACGTAAGGTGTATTCTTAAAACACGTTATATATAGATATGTATGTCACATAAATAATTACCACCTATTTTATGTTGACAGTGGTGAGTCTGGTGCTGGAAAGACAGAAAACACGAAGAAGGTCATTGCCTACTTCGCCAGTGTCGGTGCCACTGGTAAATCTGAAGCTAAGAAGGTCTCCATAAAATATATAACTTTACAACTTTTCCCATCAACTAGTTAGTGTAATAAATGGATAATAATTATTTTTGGGCGATTGTTACAGATCTCCCTTGAGGACCAAATTGTGCAGACTAACCCTGTACTGGAATCCTTTGGTAACGCCAAAACCACGCGTAATGATAACTCCTCCCGTTTCGTAAGTACATAAAGATACGCAGCAATAACTAAGAGCATGTAAACAAGACTATATAGATTTTCCACTTTTATTATCCCGTTGATAGGGTAAATTTATCCGTATTCACTTCGGGCCCACTGGCAAGCTGGCTGGTGCCGATATCGAGTCTTGTAAGTCCATATTAATGGCGAGCATAAATTTCCAAATTTCGAAAGTTTAAAACATTTACTAATACTGAGACCTTGTACCTAATACCGTGTAGATTTGCTCGAGAAGGCTCGTGTTATCTCCCAGATGCCTCTGGAACGTTGCTACCATATTTTCTACCAACTCATGTCCAACGCTGCCAAGGATAAGGGTGTGAAGACCATGTGCCACTTAGGAGAGGATATTTACTACTACCATTACGTCTCCCAGGGTAAAATCACTATTCCCAACATCGATGACAATGAAGAGTTTCTTGCTACCCACGAGGCTTTCGAAGTCCTTAACTTCAGCGCTGACGAGCGTGATAACATCTACAAGATCTCTGCTGCTGTCATGCACATGGGTGAAATGAAGTTCAAGCAAAAGGGTCGTGAAGAACAGGCTGAACCAGACGGTCTTGACGATGGTAACAATACAGCTGACCTTCTCGGTTGCAACGGAGAAGAAATGTACAAGTTCATTTGCAAACCAAGAATCAAAGTCGGTACCGAATTCGTCACCAAGGGTCAAAACGTCAACCAATGCTCTTACACCATGGGTGCCATGGCAAAGTCTATCTTTGATCGTCTCTTCAAGTTCCTCGTGAAGAAATGTAACGACACCCTGGATACCAAGCAAAAGCGACAACATTTTGCCGGTGTGTTGGATATCGCCGGTTTTGAAATTTTCGAAGAAAACGGTTTCGATCAGCTTTGCATCAACTTTACCAACGAAAAGCTCCAGCAATTTTTCAACCATCACATGTTCGTCCTCGAGCAGGAAGAATACAAGAAGGAAGGTCTTGATTGGGTCTTTGAGGATTTCGGTATGGACTTGCAGGCCTGCATTGAGTGCTTCGAGAGGCCCATGGGTGTCTTTGCCATTCTTGAGGAACAGTCTATGTTTCCCAAGGCTACTGACAAGTCTTTTGAAGACATGTTGAAAACCAACTTGCTTGGAAAGTCCCCCGTCTTTCTGAAGCCCAAGCCAGCGAAACCCGGTCAGAAGGAGAGTCATTTCTCCATTTCTCATTATGCTGGTACCGTGTCTTACAACTTAGCTGGTTGGCTTGAGAAGAACAAGGATCCTCTTAATGACACCGTTGTTGATCAATGGAAGAAGGGTAGCAACGCTCTTGTCGTCGTCCTTTATGCTGATCATCCTGGACAATCCGCTGACGCACCTGCTGGTGGTGGCAAAGGTGGGCTAATTACAATAATTTCTACTGTCCTTGTTTGGAATATTTGCTAATTTGAACTGATATTTTATACTTGGTATTGATAATTGTTTGCTATTACAAATTTTTTGTCCTTGTCTACGCCTTGGTGTCTTCGTGAAAAAAATCAAAATTGATGATGGTCAATCTGGGCTTCACTTTGTACCAATCTAGGTGGTGGCAAGAAGAAGGGTGGTGGCTTTGCCACTGTCTCATCCTCTTACAGGGTTACAAATACTTTACATTTTGATCGAGTGGAGCCCCTTTTCTTGCCCTGTCGTGTTTTATTCATGTTGCTCCCTATGTTTTCCAAAATAAATGTACCCCTTTGGTCATAAAACGACGTGTTCAACCAATGAACTATAGATAAATTGTTTCCACCAACCTGTTAAAGCTACGTATTCCTATAAGTTTATACATTCTACCTGTAAAGAGCCCTGTATACGTTTCGGTTGCTTTCATGGGAATGATCCAGTAGTACCTTTGACCCTGCAGTTCTCTAACCATGCCAGTTACGATAGGATTTTTCAATCCTCTTCTTCAAGAAACTCACAATTACAATGATCAGGCATGCATGTTTGTATTCTCTTTAGTGCATTTCTGTTGAGCTCGAATTATTTTTCCTTCCCTTTATTTTTGTTGGTAATTTGTAGCAAGACTAAATGAATTTTTAATGAAATTTTCAGGAGCAATTGAACAGTTTGATGACCACCTTGAGAGCTACTCATCCTCACTTTATCCGTTGTATCATTCCCAACGAGGTGAAGACACCCGGTCTTATTGATGCTCACTTGGTAATGCACCAGTTGACTTGCAATGGTGTGCTTGAAGGCATCCGTATTTGCCGAAAGGGCTTCCCTAACAGGATGCAATACCCTGACTTCAAACATCGTTACATTATCCTTGCCGCCGAACAAATGAAACAAAACGAAAGCGACGACAAGAAAATGGCCACCGCGTGCTTCGAACATATTGGACTCGAGCCCGACCGGTATCGTGTCGGACACACCAAGGTATTCTTCAGAGCCGGTACGCTGGGTACACTTGAAGAAATTCGTGACGAAAAGTTGGCAAAGATCATCACCTGGATGCAGGCTGCGATCAGGACTTACCTCGGAAGAAAGAAGTTCAGAAAGTATCAGGACCAACGGTATGTCATGATTCCGATTGACAATTGTCATCTTTGATTTGTTTTTCTTTTGATTGCATTACTATTTTCATTTAACTGTCGTTTTTTCAGTGTTGCCCTTTGCGTCGTCCAGCGCAATTTGCGTACTTACATGCAAATGAAGACATGGCCATGGTTCAACGTTATGGCCAAGATCAAGCCCCTCATCGCCGCTTCCAAGATTGGAGAAGAATTGAAAAAGCTGGAGGATAAGGCTAATAGGATGGAAGAGACCGTTGAAAATGAGAAGAAATTGATTAAGGAGTTCGAAGAGAAGATCGGCAAGGCTGAAGGCGAAAAGATGGAAGTCGAGAAACTGCTCATTGAAGAGCGTAGCAAGGGTGGTGACTATGGTCTCCAGCTTGCCAAATTGTCAGCTCAGCGTGATGACCTGGAATCCCAACTCCGTGACACCCAAGAGCGCCTCGTCAAGGAAGAGGAAGCCCGTTCAAGGCTCGGAGGAGACAAAAAGAAGACCGAACAGGAACTCCAGGGTCTCAAGAAGGAAGTTGAGGACATGGAACTTGCCCTGAGCAAACTTGAGCAGGATAAGAACTCCAAGGACCACCAAATTAGAACGTTGAACGATGAAATTGCCAGACAAGACGAGCTTATCAACAAACTGAACAAGGAAAAGAAACATATGCAAGAACTCACAAGCAAGACTGGTGAGGAACTCCAGAGTGCAGAGGATAAGGTCAACCATCTTGGTAAAGTCAAGCAAAAGTTGGAACAAACCCTCGACGAGTTGGAGGACTCTCTTGAACGTGAAAAGAGGCTCCGAGCTGACTTGGAGAAGGGTAAGAGGAAGATTGAGGGTGATCTCAAATTGACCCAGGAAGCCGTATCCGATCTCGAAAGGAACAAAAAGGAATTGGAGCAGACCATCCAGCGCAAGGATAAGGAGATCCAAGGACTCACTGCCAAGTTGGAAGATGAACAGAGCCTTGTTTCCAAACTGCAGAAGCAGATCAAGGAGCTGCAGGCCAGGATTGAAGAGCTGGAGGAAGAACTTGAAGCTGAGCGACAAGCCCGTGCTAAGGCAGAGAAGCAACGCAGTGATCTCGCCAGAGATTTGGAGGAACTCAGTGAACGGTTGGATGAGGCTGGAGGAGCAACAGCGGCTCAAATTGAATTGAATAAGAAGAGAGAGACCGAGCTTGCCAAGCTGCGAAGAGATATTGAGGAGGCCAATATTCAGCATGAAGCCGCCATGGCTGGCATCCGCAAGAAGCACAATGATGCTGTTGCCGAAATGGCAGAACAAATCGACACTTTGAACAAACTGAAAGCCCGCGCTGAAAAGGAACGATCTCAGATGGCCAATGAACTGAATGACATCCGTACGGCAATGGACCATCTTTCCAACGAGAAGGCCAGCCAAGAAAAATTGAACAAGCAATGGCAGGGCAGTTTGGGTGATCTCCAGACTAAGTTTGATGACGCTTCCAGGACTCTCCAGGATCTGGAGGGTGGAAAGAAGAAGTTGGCTATCGAGAACTCTGAACTTAGCCGACAATTGGAAGATGCTGAGACTCAAATCTCACAGTTGAACAAACTTAAGATCTCTTTGGCCACCCAGTTGGAAGATGTCAAGAGGATTGCTGATGAGGAGGCAAGGGAGCGTGGTGTTCTTTTGGGTAAATTCCGTACTATTGAGCACGATCAAGATGGACTCCGTGAACAGTTGGATGAGGAAGCCGAAGCCAAGGCTGATCTGCTCAGACAACTTTCCAAGGCCAGCGCGGAAGCCCAATTATGGCGTGCTAAATACGAGTCTGAGGGTATTGCTCGTACTGAAGAGCTTGAAGAAGCCAAGTATGCTACTCATTAATGACACGAAATTTTAATTTTATGGTAAATGTAGATGTGGTTATCAAACTGAATGGGTTATCTTGTATGTTAGGCTAGTCATTCCCCCATATGCATTATTTTCAGATGACAGGTACAAAAAATTAAATAAAACTTTTCATTATGTAGGAGGAGATTGCAGCCCTGAACCTTGCCAAATTCCGTAAAGCACAACAAGATCTGGAAGAAGCTGAGGAACGATCTGGAGTTGCTGAACAAGCCCTGAGCAAAGTTCGATCTGCTGGCCGTGCAAGCTCTGCTAGCCGTGCAGCTGTCGAGTAAAAAAGTACTTAAAGTATTTTTAGACTATCTGTACCAAATTGTTATAATACTGCTTATCTCTTCAAGCAAACATTATCATGATCGCCGTCTTTTTATTGAGATAAAAGTTGTCACCGAATACTATTGTACTACTCTTTACCGTTACATCAGCAAATAAATAAAAAATCTATTCTCTACGACTTCATTCTAGACTGTCTGTTTTCATCCCTATTATTTTTATTACCACCAAATGGTTTTTATGTAATCCGTTGAGGTTGCATGGGCAAAGTATATGGAATACTGAGAAGGTATTGCAGGAAGAATGAAATTCAAACACATTAAACCAAAAATTAGCCTTGGGTTGGGTGGCAACGATAACCAATAGACAAAATATAGAACTTTATTAGCTTGTTTCTACGCGTTAGTCATTACTATGGATTTTAGCAACAATCGGAGAAAAGTTTTTTTGTCATTTCGTTGTTAAAACATAAAAATGGGCCGTTTATTGGTGTTGGTATTGTTGCACAACAGTACAATTTTCAGCTTTTGTGCAAAATGCGTATTAAAGTTTAAAAGTACATATCCACATGTATGTAAATACAATAAATAATAATGTACATAATATAGATATAACTGGAACATTTATATAAATGGGAAAATAAAAATTGAAGGACGCAACGGACCATTTACATGCACTAGTAGCGCACAACGCCACTAGCCTACTGAACATAAGAGTTATTATCCCTTTTTGACGAACTGACTCACACTAGGCTGATATAAAAGTACATCGTGCTTAGTCAAAATCCTCCTTTTAGTTTTGTGCAGTGTTGGTACTCGTACGATGAGTGAAGTACAGGAATAGGGATACCTAGATACTGTTCTTCCAACTTCCAACAAAACAAACCGGCTAGGTAAATAGAATGATACAAAGGTAAATTGTAGATGTGACCGTTAAAACTATATGTATACGGTAAATATGTACGCTAATATACAGGTAATACAAACATATTAGTGTTGGAGCTACGTGGAGTTACGCAAAAAAGTTATCATTGATAACCGTTTCGCTATAAAAGCCATGTGATCAATGTGAACAAGAAGCTTTCGGCATCGTACGGTCTCCTGATATGTAAGACTCCTAAAGTTAGCCCACTTCATGGTTACATCTTCCTTTGACGGCTGTCTTCTTGCCGTGTTCGTGTGGATGAACTACAGATATCGTAGCAATAACGGTGGCTCCTACTATTACCAAACCAAATGCTACTTTTAGTGCAACTGGCAGTGTGAGGTATGAGTGTACTACTTCTGGGTAGTGAGTCAGAATTATGACCATGGACTACTTAAGCACGGCAACGGCGGCGAGGAAAGAAGAATAGATCGGATCGGAGTACCATGCTGCCTTGCAAACACGTCCTTTGCGAGCTTCTAGATTTAGATACAAGGAAAGATACTGGCTAGGGGTAGGCATGGATTTCTTCCAAACAAAAATAGCGTTTGAATGTAGATGCTTCGGGAAAGGCTTTCCCAGATAGCTAAAGTAAAGACAAAAATTGGTCGCTGTGCGTCTACTCTAAGCATGTATGTATGTAACAATGTGTGAACAACGGAGGCGAAGGTGTTGTTGTTGCTGGCATGACAGTCAACAGTGCACTTGGCAGCCACCCAATAATGCTGCGCTAGAAGCGCACTAAATAGTTGGCTTATTTGGCATGTTGACCGTAACGACAAATTGGGTATGGTACACGTAAGAAGGTGCTAAAACTGTTTTGGACACGGTTTGAAGATGAAACAATTAATTACAACGATCATGATTTATGATGTACAATGTGTATGAGTAAAATGTGTCTATGATATATGGTTTTGTTTCAGATGTCGAATAAATGAAAATATGAAAATAAGTTGCCTCCATTTGTCTATTTGCTTCTCTAATGGTTTAAAAAACACGTTTATTATTATTATGTAGTAATGCATTCGTCATTCATTACAAAAATTCATACGTCAATTAATTTTGATTACAAAAGATTTTTAAAAATGTATTAATGCACTTGTTTTAATAAATGAAGTGAAAGTCGTTCATTTAGCGAGAGTAGATCATTAGGTCTTTTAAACACTTGTAATGGCTTCTAAAATTTTAGTTGTACACTACAATTTCACCATTGATTGTTACCCAAACGCCGAATGTATTTCTTATTGTGGCTCATCACACAATTTCCAAAACAGAAATCAATTAAACATGCTTAATAATAATTTGTATGCTTTCATACAAATTAGCATTACACACCAATATTCATTAACCAATGCCAATTTTGTAAATAAATTAAGGTTTATATTTTTGTACATGTACATACATCAACCATACACCATTCGACCGGACAAACGTATAATATATGAGTACATAATTGATACACACTTCTAATTCTCTTGTAAAATCAATTTTAGAAAGACGAAAGGACCAATTTGATGGTAATAATTAGAACGTATATAATAACATGCCAAATCATGTTTACAATAAGAGTTGTTAAACAGCTCACATTGGTATCATTTTAACACACCTATCTGCATGCGTATTAAAAAAAATGTCACGAAGAGTAACGGTATTCTAGATTAATTAAAAGTGTCTACTGGCGGTTTGAAAATGAAATAGTTACACATTAGGTCATTAAAGTTATAAATATAGAACGAAAAATGCAATTTATCATCGCAATCAACTAAACAAGTCAAAAATTTCGTTTATCACGCAGTATCTTTCGTTGTGTTTGTTTATTGGCACGAAACTGGATTTTAAATGTATACACATGACCAGTATATTGGCTCGACCTTATCATGTTAATTGCCTGTTGCTTCACAACCAAAGCCGTTTTTGCTGCCGTTTCTCTTGAGAAGAGGAGCAGTTGTAACAGTTCCTGTGTTTGTTGCAGTTATCGGAGATGTGACTCTATTTGGAATTAAGGAGTTATTTGGCAGCACTTGTTGTCCAATGGGTCCTCCCAAAAGCAGGGTTCCAGCATCTCCGTCATCACTTTCTCCACTACCAGTTTTGGTCAGTTGACAACTATTCAAATCTGACTCGATTTCTCTAAGGAGCTTACTAAGTTTGGAGGTGATTCTTCGGGAATATTCTGTTTTCTTACCCACGTCATTTGACCTCAGATCTTCGCTGCCCATCAGCTCCTTAAATAAAGGATTTGGATTGTATTTGTTCAATCCCGACCAGTATGGAGATGGAGAACGATTCTGTGTACTACTTTGATCACTACTGTCCTTACTTTCTGCACTGGCCACTGTGGATGCGGCAGGGCTGATTGAGCGGCGAAAGGATGGTTGGTTGCTGGAACTAGTGACATTAGGACTTTTCGATGAACTTCCGTTGGATGAATTCATTCGAAAATTTGGGGTTGCCGAATTTGGTATGATTCTTCGAGTGCTTCCTGGAGTAACGGAATGAGACCTTCTGTTTCTATCTATTCCAGCGGCATTAAATCTGTTGTAGAAGCTTTTTCTTAAAATTCTGTCACTGACGCTTTCAGCGTCTTCAACCGCTGTTAAAGAGTCTGATTTCAGTTGGTTATTAGGAGATACATCTGCACTTTCGTCGGATTCTGTTCGCTCACCTTCAGAAACTGAAATGGGAGAAAGTGCTGACAAATCCATTTTCGGTAAACCAATATGTTCCTTTGGGTCGGGTTCAGCTTGAATGTGAATTTGTGGGGGCACTATGGATAGTGCTCGCTGCTGAGTTACAGGCGGACTTAAAGGCCCCTCTTGAGTACTAGGCATGTCTCGCTTAACTTCCAATTTTGGATGTTGGAGTCGACGTTTTTCTAGTGCCATGGCAGCAGCAGTTCGGATAAGTCCACTTTCATCTCCGCTGGAGTTATCTGCTGCTCTACCGGATTCTTTTGCTGTTAATGATAGAACACTGTCGCTAGCGGCACCAGTATATGGCATCTGTACGCGTCTTCCTCCTACTCCAAAGCGAGAAGTTAGAGGAGTAGTAACTAACCCATTAATTGACATGGGTGGTCGACCCGTGGGAATTTTACTGGTTATATTGTTTGCAACGGCAGCTGCTGCAGGTGGAGTTGGACTTTCTTCCATTTTCTTAAATTTTCCCAGCATAAATCCTACGGTTCCTCCAGCTGCAGCGAGTCTATTTGTTTTAATCTTTTTTTCTGGCGACAAAGCTCGTCTTAGCAATACGGACTCATTAAATTTTGTGTCTTCGTGACTGCTACTCTCTTCACTGGTAGCCCCAGCGTGGTTAGGCTCTGGTGATGCAGGTATAAAAGCAACACTAGTTATTTGCTCACCTGTGGAATCAGTACGATTGTTAGTGCCAATGCTCATTTCCATGGGACTGCTTACTAGTAACTTCACGGGTTCTTCCGGTTGGTCCACCTTCGAGGTGTGATTACCATGAGTTAATTTCTCCCATTTTTTCTCCAAGCTCTGCAGAAATTTGGGTTTTCTAGACGGTTGACTTGCTTTGTCCCCATCACATACTCCATTATTATTACAAATTGGAAGACCAATTTCGTCATTTTTTGCTTTACCAATGACAATATCACTTCCGCTACTAGCACTGGTTCCATTATTCACTTCTTTCGGCATAGATTTTCTTTCCAAGAGTCTTGTAATTCTTTCCACACTGGTAGCACGTGAATTGTCTCTGCGTTTTAAAATACCAATCGAAGGTGAGCATATCTCCGCATGTCCATTTGGCAGTAACACTCCATTTTTCTCGTTTATTAGAGGTGGAGACATAACCCTGGTTACTGGACTTGATTTTGGACCATCGGGAAAGCTGGAAATACTCAGAGGTCTATGTTGACGTACAGATACCGATGGCCAACGTGGGATACTTGAAGAAGGTGGTTTTAACGCTTTGGATTCGTCCAAAATTTTTGGCGACATTTCCTGTGGAGACTTACTGGATGGGGTGACAGTGACTGGGGAAGCAATCTGTGGAGGTGAAACACTCGGACTGGTTACAGACGACAAAGGGTTGGATACTGGACTTTGAATACAAGGTGTAGCGGAGCCCTCATCGCTCATTGAAGATGTTAACCCCACTTCTACCGGTGGTTCAACCTTTAATGGTACAACTGCAGGTTGGGGATGAAATGAAACAGGGCGGCTCAATGTTGCTGGTTGTTGTAAATTTCGAAGTTCAGATAGGCCCACGCCAAAAGTAGAAGAATTTGCATGAATTTGACTAGGACTAGCGAGAGGCAATCTTCGAAATGGATTCTGCGTAAGACTTTGATAGTATTGAGAGTAGTTGTTCATCTTTTCGTGGACACTGAGAGATCTTGAATTGGAACCGTTTCCGGGGGCGTCAACATCTAGTGAAAACGAAGAAGAGTTTGGTGATAGTAAGGATTCTGTCGAGTTTAGAGACACTACTGTGGAGTGTGGACTTATTGTAGATCCACTTCCACCTGCTAATATTCCTGATGTTGAGGAATATGATGATGCAGCAAGTGGTGATGATGTTGATACTGCATCTGGCCCGCCATCCCACCCATTAGCTTCCCCCGACGAAGGTGTTACCGAGGGATATAGTGTTCTCACAACTCTATTCGCTGTTGAAGCTGGTCCTTCTCTGTCGCTTCTCTCCCGACTCGACGATCTGATTCGACTTAAATAATTACTGGGACTGTCGTACTTTGACGAGTCAAACAAACTGTGTCGTAATGCCCCATGTGAACCAATATGATGATGCTGATGATAAGACCCTCCACCACCTCCACCAGGGCCCGTGGTGTCGTATTCTGGAAGAATACTTTGAGGGCTCCGGTCAAACGTCTTGAGAGAACGACGAAGTGGCAACGTCCTTGAAATGGCGGACGGTGGTATGCCACTACCACTGCCGTAATCAGATCCTCCAGAATGGCTCATTGTTCTTGAGTAAGCTCTTGAGGAGCCATACGATGAACCCAGGTCATTGTCCACGGAACGAGTACTCAGGTACGAAGGGGAACGTCGACTGGATAAAGGAAGGGAGCGGGCAGAACCGGTTTCGTACAGATCGGATGATAGCCTCGATAGCTGACCTGTTTTTGGGACATTGACATTAAACAAAAAATTACTACAAAGTTCATACAACGCATTCGCACTCAATAGTTATGAATAAAATTATTCTTAATTCAAGTTAACTACTATGACGGGGTGACTTGAGACTTTTCTTCATTTTCTCCAAAAGTAAAAAATAAGTGAAATGCATTGAGCATGCCTTTCAAAACGTACCTGTCCTCTCAAACCCATTCACCAATCAAAGTGATTATTAAACGTGATTATTAGGACCTAGAAATAATGTCAATTAGGAGTTGAGTGGAATAGCAAAAAAGTAGTGCATGTTTTTATTTACTAAACAGTATTATGTGCTGAGATAGTTTTGCTGCTGTTGTAAAGTCAGTTTGTAATTTTAGAGATGAAGGCGAACGGGGTGACTTGGGACACCTCACAAAAACTTTATTTTTCTCTTAATGCTATGCAGATAGGCACTTCGCTAAAAATGAAATCTGTACTTTAAAAACTTTTAAATAATATATTAGATATATAGGTAAAGTGCACTCAAGCAATATAAAATATTCATAGCCAAGTGTCCCAAGGCGGTGCATTGTGCTCTATCACTGATTTCATCAGCGTATTCATTCCGTTAGTAAATTTAAGAGGGACACGGTATTTATAAATCACCGTTTTTGTCAGAACGTCGGAGTTGACACTCAGCAATGAAAAGTTAAAAGACACATACAATGAAGCCAGGAACTAGAATGACTGACAATTATTATTACATAAATTTAAATAAAGATTATTAGCTGATTAAACATGACAATGTGTGACAACGTGTTGTAAGAATGTACATGAAAAGCATTAATGTATTTACTAATATTTTAAAGCTGTGCGTTGTGATCATGCTGCGCAACATATTGTTGTACAAAACCATTCAGATGGACACGGAAACATTCATAGATAGAAAAGGAAAAAGAATACGGAACATAGTACACTGCCACTGTAATAACAAATAACAAAATTTTATTTTCCCTGATTGTAAAAAGCAAGCGTAGTGTGCTCACAAGGTGCTGCACATGAGTGTTAAAATGTGAATGATGACCAGGTAAATGTGATAAGATTGTTAAATTACATTTCCTCGGATCATGCAATGCAACGCAGAAACTGAAGGTTTTTTGTGAGGATGAAGAACAACATTTAAGATGGAATTAAAATGTCCCAAGTCACCCCGACATAAAAAAGACAAAATGTCAAGAAAAATGTTAATACTTCCATTTTTCATCGTAATTACCTGACACAAGAGCAGAGTAGTGGACAAAACGCGCCACTCCTGCCTGTTGACTGCATTTTCTGACTTGGGTGGATGTGTTGAATGAAATGCTCAAATGTGTGCATTTTAAACTGTTAATTGTTTCTGTGCAAAATGCTTTCACTGGATGTTGTTGCGTTCGTGTGCTATTATGATTCCTAACAATAACTTACTATCTACTTTTATTCCTCATAGTTTTAAGCCTAAAATAGTAATATGTGAGCCTGACACAACAAAATAAAGAATTTCTTCACAAACCTACGTAACTAACAACTCAACTGATGCATTGTATATCATATCACTGACCTTAATAAAGCTTTCTAATATAAGCCAAACATCTCCATATATAGTATATTTCAAGTAATATTTTATACAATTCTGTGAATTCTGCCTTATTATTATTTTTTGCGAATCAGTTAGCTATATACATTACAGTAGTCGTTAGGAAGGATAATTTTGTCTTCAATAAATATGAAGATTAGAATTTAATTGAAGCAAAACGTAGTTATAATATATTATACTTTCTTTTTTATGGTTACTGTCTCTGTAAGAGTCCAAGTAGTGTTATGTTGGTTTGGTTGTTTTTGAGTTTCATCTGTTGAAGTGTGTTATGCGTGGAATGCACGGTGAACGAAGCTGCTCGCTACATTACAGCTGTATTTCAAAGAGACACAGATTAAAGCAAATAATTAAATAAAAAGAAAACTTTCATTTAAAGTCAATAGAAAAGAAACTGTAATGGTAAGTGCGACGGGAATCAGGATAATAAGCAGAAAGTGAGACTGTAACGTGCATGTACTGACTGAGGGAAAGTTAGGAAGTAACTATATACGTCTGGTGTTTTAAATACTACAAGTACGGGGAAGGGACATACAGTTAATTGATATTAGTTATGAATGGAGAACTACGTCAAACTGAAAGTTATCCCTTCATCATACTAAGACATGCTTGTACACTAAAACAGTAGACCTGATACATGACGGTAATTGTTGCAATGATTTACTCCAACGTACTGATTTAGAGATATAGTGATTGACCCGAGTATTTTATTCACACGGTTAGATACAACTTGTTATATAACCATTTTCGTCGTACGTTCATCTCTTATTGCTCAATGTCAAACGCGACCATTCAAAGTTATCTACTGTTGGCATTATACCGTAATTTTACATTCTATTGATGTGCAATATGCTATCTAGACTATAGTGATTATTACTGGATAACTACGTCCAACGTGGTAATATAGTATAGTATGTAATGACAATTTCTACAGTACTGCACCAATTATTTCAGTCCAACCCCAATCCCACCACCTAGAAATTCCTTTGATAAGACACCACTACTAACCATAAACTAAAATAATTAAGCATTAAAGATTAATATTTATTTAGAAGAAAAATATTACGCAGTTCAACTGCAAGAAGGAAATAAGCTCTGGTCACCTATATATATTTAACCTAGGTTTATACACTATGAAATATTTTTTTTTTACGTAACTCCAGTTTACGAACTAATATTAATTAGAAGTAGGATTAGCTGATATGTTTGTATTTTTCGAGTCAAATGTTAAAACTAAACGGTTCTATATAATCATAAAGTATATTAACTTTAATTATTATTAAATTCCACGTCTACTTACGTAACTAACAATGTAAAGCGAGACCGTCTCGCTATCATAGTGCTGTCCTTTTGATTTTAACTCTGTTAGTATTACACCATTAGTAATTTAGTTGTAAAATTTATCTAATCACAAATAAGCATATTAATATACCCACTTTCGAAACTATAATTTTAAGCAGCATTTTTGCATACCAAATTAGAATTACTCAGGCATGCGTTGTAATTTAAAGAAGCCCTTTGTATTGCTTGTCCTTATTACTTGTAATTTTATGGTAAAATGCACATAAAGTGTTTGTACATCGATATGCAAAAGGTCACCTCGAGGTGAGAAATTTGACATATCCATGTACAAACGCTTTGTGTATAAAACGATAAGGACAACGTGAGCCTGAATAATTTAATTGTAAAGTTCATATTGTGAAGCAAAAATGTTGCCATAACTATTGTTCCAAGGATGAGTCTAAGCGTAAATTCTGTTTTTGTGGGTTAGTCCGTTATAACTTAGGATAATAAGGTAGTAAGTTACGCCAGACAGGTCTGTTCAAACGTGGCCCCATCAGAACATCTCTTTTAATCTCCCGAATTTTCATCATCCGCATTACTTGCGTCTGCCACATCGTCATCCTCTTCTTCTTCCTCCTCCTCCTCCTCTTCAACTTCTTCTTCCTCCTCTTCTACCTCTTCCACTTCTTCCTCCTCTTCGACCTCTTCAACGTCTTCTTCTTCCTCCTCTACTTCCTCCTCTTTGTCGTCATGTCTATCTACTAACCTAATGGGAATGACAAATTCCCTTGACTTTGTAGGGGGGATGGTATCTTTCTTTGACGCCATTGGTGTTTGTGGCAGGGAGCAGGAGGATGACGAAGCATTACTGTTCCTGTGAGATGATGACGCAAGTCTGCCGGACGAAGATCGGGATGACGAGGCACTGGCAGTTTTTCTTATAACTACATTATTAGCACTGCTTTTTGGGTTATTAGTTGCAGCTGTAGCATTATTACTATGATTACTACTGCTTGTGGAGTGGATAACAATACTGTTATTTGTGTTACTGCTAATGTTACTCAAGTTACTACCAGTTTGAGCGAGGTGGGGATGTGAGTTGTGATGATGGTGCTGAGACTCACTTCGTGATTGAGCGTTCGCCGTGTTCACTGATGCTGAATGACCGGAATCGCTGTCTCCAGAGAGGTCCCTGCTTAAGCTGCGACGCCAAGCTCCTCCTGGCGGTCCACCGCTATTAACCGTGACGGAAGATTCACGGCGATAGCTACCTGGTCCAGAACTTCCAAAGGATCGTGTTTCCGACGGTGCTCTGCAACGATGACAGTGCCAGAAACAATTGTAAAAACGTATCACAGAGAAAACGTATCAAAGATACTGCATTAGTACTATTAGTAATAACCTGCTGCTCATGAATTCTCTGAGTGGGGATGCGCCCCAAAGACCAAATGTTGCAGGATCTGTAGACCAATTTGGTGTCATTAATGGATCATCTCTGTTAATACGTCGGGTGAGATTACGGACGCGATCTAAAAGATTCGAAAATAAGGACTCTGCGGTGAGAACTTGAAAGGCGTCTTCTTCATCCTCCTCTGCAGATGAAAATGAGTCACTTCTATCCAGAGTCATATCCGGTGCAGCAGTAGCATGCCTTCGATTTCTGCAATGAGAAGTTTATGTTACCGTTTTAGTCAACACTGGCTGCGCCAGCACTACACTGAAGATCATTATGGCTTCTAATATGAAGACGTGCTTCTTTTTATCATATGACCATCAATGTTTAACTTGCACGTTGTGTAAAGTACAGAATGGTCGGAAAATACGTTACAACGTTAAAGGAACTATTCATAAAATTATAACGAATTGTCTGTATAGTTTTGTCAAACCGTAGGTTTGGTGTACACTATCTATACTCGCTTCGTCCGTCCGTAATGAAAGGTATAGCGTTTTCGTAAGGTAAGGTCGCAAAAGATATCATTTGAGGTTAATACGGTTGAAATAGGTGGATATGTTATGTTTCGTATACACTGCTAGGTGGAAAGGGCAATTAGGTATGGAGCATATGGAATATGTACAAGGATTGACGGTCTAATTTAAACATGGTAAAGTAAAGTATTTGGCAACATTTAAAGCGCTCTGCAAACCGTATAGAAAAGGGATATTTGACATAATATCATTTCTCTTACCGATAACGCTTAAAAGTTCCCCCTGGTGTTGTTGGTTCATCCCCTTGACTTCTGCTTCTTGTATGCGTTGCGGTAGTTGTTGTTGTAGTAGGAGCCACGGCCCCCGTAGCAGCTGCTGAGGAACGTCTCAAACCTGTCCCTGCAGCTACACTTACCGATGGTTCATCTTCAAAACTGGAATCGCTGAGTAGACTTGAGTACCTCTTTGGTCTAGCAAATCGTCCCGATCTCAGTCTCGAATCCACTCGAAAGTCGTCTTCTCCCGCCTGTGTTGCGTCTGCGGTGCTACCCCCACTGGTTAGCTCGTCTCGTGGAGTCACAGTCTGTCCACTTCCTTCCAGTTTGATGGGAATAAGAAATTCTCTTGGACACTTTCTAATAGGTTCCAGTTTGTGCGGAACTGTTGCCACGCTACAGCTTTCTGTTTCCGAAGAATTTTGCCGAGAGAAGGCGCTCGTACTGGAATCTGCCCGTCTATAGGAATCCTGTCGAGATGCGCCATTAGGTGGTACAGAGGTCCTGCTGGCATTAGTAACTGAAACGGTTGATGGTGACGCCGACACAGCTGCTGTTGTTGTACTGGAAGACGGGGTAGCTGGTGGAGAGTTAACGTGTTCGTCAACCAGTTTTATAGGAATGATACGTTCCTGTTGGGATTGTTGAGTTTGAAGGGCGGGTTTTTCCGACTGCTGCTGTTTTTGGACTGTTGGAGGCGATATTGGGGTTAATGGTATAGTGGGGGCGCTTACAGGAAAACTCACCTCTGTTTTAATAATTTTCTCAGTTTCAGGTTTTGCTGCGCGCGGTAATGTTGAAAACTTTTTAGGACCTTCCTCCGTGTTAAGGCCCTTGTCCGCAGAACTTATCTTGGTGATGACAGAACTTATTTTTTTGACCGCTTGTTCCTTGTTGGGTCCACCATTAGATGCGACTGGAGCATTTGTTGGTTGCTGGGCCGCAGTGGGTAGTTTGCTTAGCAACTTCTGCTTGGCTGCTGCCGCTGGTCCTAAGGGAGGAGTGCCGCCAGTTTTACCAGTTTCACCTTCTGTATCAGATTCAGGAGGAGCAATGCATGTACTAGATTCATTGCATGCAACAGATGCGGATAAGTCGGAAGAAGCAATGTTTGTGATTTTTGTGGTATCATTTATTTGTGGTTCATTCGGGATAGCTTTTGGTTTTGGGGGGTTCAAGGGTTCTTGCGTTTGTGCAGGGGTAGGTATCGTGGATGCAGGTGCAGATGTTGAAATAGTGCGTGCATCAGGTATAGGGCTCATTTTACCTTTTACAACCATCACAGCTTGTTTGGCGCCACCTTTGCCGGTATCCAATAATACAGGTTTCACCTCACTGGTGGTTGAAGAGGTCGGTGCTGCTTTTTCATTGGTGCCAGCCAACGTTGTAGGAATCTGGATCTTACCTGGACTTTTGGAAGTGGCGACCTTATTATCAGGCACAGCTGGAGACTCAACCTTAACCGCTTCCTCAGGGGGTTTCTCAGGTTTATGCGGTTCCGTTGTTGATGCCTTAGCCGGGGTTTGACTAGTTTCGGGGGTCTTCTTAGGTTCTTCTTTTGGTGATACCGGCGGAGATGTGGTAGGTTTCACAGGGGCCGTTGGTAATGGATCCGGTTTCGCCTTTACGGCTGGTTCTACCGGGGGAGATTCTCCTTTGCCAACTTGTTTTGAGGACGGTTTCTCCTCAACTGACGTCTGCGATTGTAGCTTAGCTTCGAATGCTGCCTTACTTCTCGATACGGAAGTAGTAAGTGGCCGAGGGGGTTTGGATTCAAATTTGCTCTTAGCATCAGCCATTTTGAAAGACGGGATCACAATTTTCTTAATTCCTGGGGGCTTTGGAGGTGGTTCCATGGTAGTGGATCCAGAGGGTGAAACCTTGGTCTCTAGATTCTGAATTAGTTCTGCTGTTTTCTGACTGATCACCTTTGAATTTCGACGCTCAATTCGTGTTGGTGACACCGAATCTGCCCTGTCCTTAAGTTTAGCGGCCTTTGACTTGCTCTCTTCACCAGAGTCTGATGCCGGAGTGGAGTCCCTTCTCTCTGGTGGGGTAGCAGATTTCTCTTTTTGTGTTGGGCGTGTAGGTGTAGTATTTTCTCTAGCTGGAGATGGTGATGAAGATGTCACAACTTCTTTACTAGGAGCGGGAGATTTTTCTGGACATGCAGGCGTCGCGACTGGAGTTGGCGTAACTGGACGTTCTTCGGCAGCCTTGGCTTTTTCAGGTTCAATTGGGGCTTTTGGCTTAACAACTTTCTTTTTAACGACAGTTTTATCATCCACGGGTACTGGAGTGGTACTCCTTGGCTCTCCCTTTTTTACTGCTACCTTGGGCTCTGGTGTCAACTTTGGTTCTACAGCAGGTTCAGTCTTCTTCGCCTCCGTCTTTTCTGCAGCTGGTGTAGGAGTCGGTGTCTGTGAGGTTGGCGTCACAGCGGCAGGAGTTGGACTAGGCGTAGATTTCTTGGTGGCTTCTCCTTTGACTTTGCTTTTGTCTCGTTTCACAATTTTCCCATCCTTACTTTTCAAGATGGCATCTACAGTGGTTGCCGCTTTGCAAACTGCTCCTCCTTCAAGATCTTCTGCAATAGTTTGAATTTCACTTATTTCACTTAGGGTGTCGCAAGCATCCTCCTCGTCTCTTTCTCCATCTTCTCCAGGTGGTAATTCCAGCTCATCTTCGCCAACATCCCGAATCAGCTCTAGCATTGGGGAACTTTTTGATTTTGTTTGGACTTTCATTCGTTTTGGTTTTTTAGCTGGTTGATCTCTTCCCTCCCTACTGTCCGCATGATTGGTCATAGCATCCGTTCCAGCAGGTGCTCCACCTTGTGCACCAACAAGTGCAACCTGCTCTGCATTGGTGCTGGACGGAGTAGGTACACCGGTATTCGGTTGCTGCTCTATCACAACTTGGTTATGATTAATAGCTGAGCAGTTCGCCAATGCAAGCAGCAGATCAAGCCTGACTGGGGTTTGGGTGGCAAGTTCATCAGCGATTGCCAAGCATTCACGATCGAATCCTAGATTAACCCATGGATGAGAACATACTTTACGAATATCCGCCCGCTTTTTTGGATCGACCGTCAGCATAATGCGAATCAATGGAGACGCCTCTGCTGGCTTCTTGGGTTCAAAGTAATCGCCAT
Source organism: Callyntrura sp. NNG-2020 (assembly GCA_027744055.1). Lineage (NCBI taxonomy): Eukaryota > Metazoa > Arthropoda > Collembola > Entomobryomorpha > Paronellidae > Callyntrura > Callyntrura sp. NNG-2020. The sequence goes on along the minus strand of JAHZNE010004631.1, from coordinate 19,985 downwards.
GTGAGATTTGCTTGACCAGGCGCTTAAAATTAGAGCCATCAAAGGGCATTGCTCCGTAAACGAGTGTATAGAGCAGTACTCCCAATGACCAGCAGTCAACTTCAGGTCCTTTATAGGGGGTGCCTCTGACGATTTCTGGAGATGCATACAACGGACTGCCACAGAACGTTTTGAGCATATTAATGTCATCAAAAACATTGCTAAGGCCAAAGTCTGCAATCTTGGCGTTAAACTTCTCATCCAGCAGAATGTTTTCTAACTTGAGATCTCGGTGACATATTTTATGCTGTGAAAAAAGTGTGGGTGGAAAGCCAAAAATCAGTGACGTGACTCATGTTTGCCGTTCTATTTATACGTGAAAAATATTTTGACGAATAAAAGGTGGCATAATTAGCTTTACCTTATGACAATAGTAAACCGCGGAGGCAATCTGTCTAAATATCCTTTTTGCTTCATCATCTTGAAGTACTTTACGCTCATTTAAATAGTCGTATAGCTCACCCCCCGCAGCATATTCCATAACAAGTACCATTTTTTCTCGATTCTCGAACACTTCGTAGATGTGAATAATGTTTGGATGACGAACGGATGACATAATTTGAATTTCGCGCCGTATTCTAATTAGATCAGCCTCAGTCTCAATCTTTGATTTCTTGATAGTCTTAATAGCCACCTAAAGAAACATCATTTATAAATGTTGGCGTTTTATACTCAACAAGTAAAATTCCCATTTGTATTTCAGTTTTCATTTTTCCTTACCTCTTGACCAGTCTCCTTATCTATTCCTAATTGGACTTTTCCGTACGTTCCCTGTCCCAACTTCCTGATCAGGTCAAATCTCTGTCTTAGTCTGCCTCTATTATTCTGCACACCCGTTGCGTTCTCCAAGGGGCCCATGATGCCCCTGGATTGATTAAGAGGGTCATTTGACTCGCGCAACACCATTTTAACAGTAAATTTTTCGGCAAAACCCTAACACTATCAAACTATCAGTCTCTACGGAACTATATTACTTTCACTAAGGAATCACCTATGCACAACCACCGTAAATTTTCTCAGTAGTGTTATTGTCGTGTGCCCGAGTCTGTAGTTATTAAAACTTACCATTTTATTTTCAATTTTATAACATAAAAACACCACAGCGCAGGTACCATTTTATTTACAGATACCCGACTTTATTTATTCCCTCTACCGTACTACTACTAACTAACGACACTGTAAGTTTTCGAGCTCTGCTTCTCGTACTACTCCTATCTGAAGTCCTTCAACTTTGAATCATTATATGGAACGTACATTTATTATATCAAGAGGACTATATTAATACACTAATAGTAGAACGGCGTTAATAGCTGAAGTAATTCGTTCTTAAAAGGTCCCCATTTGTTTTGATGAGTAATAAGCAGTAAAGATGAAAGAAAATGGCTGATAAGCGATCGGCTGCAGGCGAAAATTTACGAGTCAATGCACTTCCGTCGCTCTGAACTACTCCCGAGCATTCTTTCATGCAGATTTCCCCACGTTCAATGCATTTCGCAGTCGGACCGATCCAATTTCGTTGGTATTCACGATGAGCTCGAACATCTATGTCTGTACATATTAGACATGTATGCAAAAATATATTATTTAGTGACTGTGTTACACTGTCTTACAACTTGTACTTGTTTCTTTTCAAGGAACACGTCACCACTTTTGCCAGTTTTCCTAGTTTTCGCCTTCGTCGTAGTTTAATAGAGTAATAGGGAATTCAAAAACGGCCAGAGAGAAGAGGAGTAAGTAAATAAATATCTCACACTGGCATGCACCATGCACCACTTGGAGGAAATAATGAAAGAATTCCGCTCCCTCCGTAGAATAACCTACGCTTTCTAGCCTGCTGGCATTTTCCCATTTCCACACTAAATTATCGCACTACTCATTCTATTTTGCAATCACGTATACATCTCACTGATACTATGCAGCACTAATAAAACAACAACCATACACCAGTGAATGAATACTATTACAAAGATACTCTGAGTGTATATTAATTGTGGGTTTATACTGCGAATTAAAAATGGAATCGACTATTTAAAACGATAATCGGCGATGGCAGAGCGTTTAATTGAAAGAGGTAAATTCCAAGACAGACACGGCACAAGGGAGTATCACTGCGATCCCGTATCACTGAAAAAGCTTTTAGGTGCTATATAATAATATGACATGATGACACCGACTCCACCAGCTACTCAGGCACAAAGCTATTACATATATCCTACATGCGTCTCGAGCAACTGGCGATGATAATGATTCTATTATTAGGAATAAAAAAGGATTCGTCATACAACTCTTCTATGACTATGTTGTTCCGAACATTGGAGGATGGCCTGACAATATTCCTTTTCGCTTTTCGAACATATGCTACCCATAATGAATTGTACTGTACATGCAGTGTCAGCAAACATTCCAGTCGTCTCGTTTTTTTTATAACTTTGTTTCTCTCTAAAGCCATTGGTTTTACTCAAACCAGAGTGCATATAATCTTCCATACTTCATTCTGCCTTATTGTGTGGATGGGAATATGGGATCCGAAGCGTACACATTGAATATCCTTACACCCGGAAGGATCGAAGTAAGTGTAGTTTTTTGTGTAGCGTAAGCACAGCCTACGAAGTGCATGAACACACCAGGGATATTATGTCGTGCTTAATAACTTAATAGTAGGGAACAAACTAGAAATAACTGCAGAAGAAAACTTACTGATAGTAGCAGTTGAGGAGGATCTTTTTTTGTTCGGAACATTTCGCTTCAAAACAGATAGACCAAGAATTCATTTTAAGAGAGGAGAGAGAATGTATGGATGCTTGGCTCAAAGTTGCTCTGGATGTTGTAACGCAGTATGTTCTAATTTTAGTTCAGCCAACATTTTAAATGCTTTCTCTGCCATATCATCATCGTCAACAAGGCAGATATATATTTTTGTAATTTACGCTGTAAATTTTTCTACGTAAAATTGAGCCATAACATATATTATTAACGGCTACTACTACAACATATTATTAGGATTAAGCTTAATAGGTTAAGGTTTCTCTGAAGACATACATATTTGCGGAAATGCTAAAAACACAATTTACAGGCATAAAAAATGGTGAAAAGAAAAAAAGCCGTGGAGGTATTGGTTGAAAGTTGGTTCGAGTATATATGCTGCCAATTCACTTCACCAGTGATGGTGGTAGCAGTTTGGGAATAAGAATTATAGCTTTTTCGTTTCATCGTTTTTAAAGTTTACCGAAAAAACGAACAGACAGCTCTCTTTACTGTGTGTATTTATTTATTTTTTTCCGCTCAACCTTTCATTGTAAGTAGTATTGCTGTTTGCAATACTATTCCAACTTGGGAACCGATAGTTTTCCGAAATTCACTTGCTATTCGGTTTTTTGCGATGTTGTCGCTTTGCTGTTTGCTGGTTTAGCTTATTTTTTACAGAAAAAAATTACGTAATCTCGCCATTCCCTCCGTGTCCAATTTTATTATACCGTTTCTGTATTTAGTTTACGTACCTACTAAATTGGGAATAAAAACCCCAAAATAATATTATGTAGGTACTGCAGCGATGATGGAGAAGTTTTTTCTTTAAAAAAATTACAAATCTGAATCGAATCCAAAGTAAGACTCATCGTCATCGTATGATTCATAACGGGATTTTTCAGATTGTTACGTAAGACTTAAGTGAGTAGGCTTGTTTGTAAGGTGTAACGGAGTTTAATTCGTTGTATGAAACAGAACAGAGCGGTTATTCTGCGGCTAAGAAAATGTCCTGTTTGAAGACCTTTTTTTACCTAGCACATGATTATAAGCAGCATTTTCTCTTCACAATTTTGATACAACAGATAATTTTTGCTACTTTGTATTCTGAGTTGCTCACTTAAAGGGTATAAGAGGTTTTTGATCTTATTATGGAAGTTTAGGCGTAGATATACCTAGTCCTGAATTGCCTTATATAAAATGTTTGTATCAATATAAATTATTGATAAATTCTCACGAATCTGCTTTTAGAATCATACTTATTTCACAAGGATCTCCTTCAAACTCCGACAATATACGGCAACAATACTTAACTCCTTGTCGTTCGTTTCTATCTGATTCATGCGGGTACATATCTTAATAATAAACATCTGTGCCGGCATCCCCAAACTCCCTATAAAACCTTGATGCTGTAAAAAAAAGTAGCACATATTGACTGGCACTGTTCCCCTGACTGATTCAAATTTAACCCAATCCACTTCCTACGTGTTTCCTTGCTTATTCTCCAATATTTTTGACATGCCAAATTGTACCACGCACACGTGAAGTAAATATGAATCAGACAAGGTTGCTCGTTTAGTAAATAACAAGATAAGAGTGTAAAAATCAAGGAGGATAGGTACTTGTCAAACCGAGAAGAAAAATCCAGTTTGACATGTTGAATTTTAAATTTTTGTTGGTAATGTTTGGTGGTAATGTATATTGTATCAACATCAGGTGCATTTGGTAGAATCTTGCACAAATGCTGTTTCTCTCTACAAAGTAATGATTTTTATGTGTGTGATGTCGACATTACAACTCTTACAACTATTTGTAAATGTGAAGTTTGTAGGTGATGGTGATACTGCATGGCACATTTATATGCATTCGGTCTAACATAAATAAAGGTCACATAGTGAAAATGTGTGGTTGGTTACCTTTTACATATATTTTTATTGCTGCATTTTATCTACCAAATTCTTTATACTGAAAAAAACTTCAGAACTGGTACATATGCATTTTTCTATAGATTTTAATAAACCCAAACGCTTTTCATTTCACTTTTAACATTTATTCCTTATTGCCGATATAATTTACTACACTATCCTGCGAAAGCCCACGTGATGAGCAACCGCATTGCTACAGCTATCCCAAGAGAATAAACACGTTTGTGCGTCCAGCTCGATCCACTAGGTTTTTCCGTTTCATTAGTACTTCGACCGAAATCATCATTGGGAAAGAAAAGTTGTCGGCCAAATACCTTCTCGTCTACTGGCTCATTTCCCCCGAAATCATTTGTTTTGATACACAACGGTAGTCCTAAATCTATTTGAATACATTTTGTTCCGCGCTGGCACTGAAAGATGGGATGTTTCTTTTTCTTCGAGTCGATATCCGGAACAAAGTCAATGCTTCTTTTTCCAGCGTTGATAAACTCACGACTGCAATAACTGTGTTCTTTCAATCGGCATTCCCCTTCTTCTTCAAGAAGACCGAATCCAAACGAGCAGCCACATACGTGTTCAGTAGTACATCTGAGAAATCTGTTTCGATCGCAGAAAGAGATTCCCTTCCAATAAAGTCTGCTTAGCAAACTGTATGCCATAGGCAGGGTCACAGGAATATGTTCCAAGTCATAGTTTGGTAAAGTTGGGAAGACTTTCGATAGAGTTTCTTCGTCCTCATAGTGGCAAGATTTCTTAAATGGTGTCAATCTGTATTTCAGCATTTCTTTTAACATACGAGTTATCTCTTGCATGTACGTATCTCGTTGTCGCTTATTTAGTTCTTGCGATGAGCTTTTATATGATGAAGAGCCTCCACCTTGTCCTGATTTCAGCTTACCCACTTCTACATACCCACTGCTGTTATCTTTGGCATTTTTACTAATACGTTCAGATCGCATACTAATATACCTTTTTGCATTGTCCTGACTAGTATGCGGTTTGATGACAAAATAATTTTCTATTTTATTATCACTATTCGTATTAGCACCTCTCTTCTCCAGCACTTTTTCGTTCACTGATTCCTCCGTCTCAGCCTCCTCCTGCTCCTCAGAAATGACAGGTTGATGATGTTTTCTTTCAGCATGTACATCATCTTTCACATCCCACGTATCCCAGATATTTTCACCTTCATCTCCATCAAATTTGTCTGCACAATTTCCAACCTGTCCCTTCTTTTGATGACAAGAAATACATCTGTAACTCTTTTCTAGATTTTTCTGTACGGCCAAACATTTGCTTCCATTCATGCATACGGTCGCCCAGTCCGCATTTGGCTTTGGATCGCAATTTTCATTCAAATCTAAATAACATTTATTATCTATCCACCTTGCACCCCGATGACATCCACATCTTCCGGTAGTCCGGTGGCACCTAAGTCCAACTGTAGCATTACATAAACTAGCAGAATTTCCTTCAGCAGTATTCACAAGATATTTAGTCCATTTTGTAGCTGCTATGAAATATGGCAGATTATCCCGCTGCTGCCAATCTGTGTTGTTAGAGTTGGCGATTTCTTTCCAAAATTTCATTATCCTGTCCAACGTTAAGCCAACGCTGGAGTCACAAATATCATTAAGTCCTGCTGTCATCAGTTGCTCCATTAGTACAGTTTGTGCATTTAAGTCAAAGTAAACTTGCAACAAGTCTTGCTCCCCGTTTGGAGGTATAAGATTAGCTCCGAAGGCAGTGGCTAAGATGCTCCTTTGATCGTGACAAGTATTCCCGGTTTTGCTTGATTTAAGACACGAACATCGACCTGCCCACTCCGGATTATTCCCTCCGGAACAAGCAGCGCCAGGAATGCAATCAGGAAGAAATTGTTTTTTCAACATTTTTTCCACTTGCCATAGCTGTGCACCAACATCACTGTATATGTATTTCCCGTATTTAAATGTTCTTCCACAGCTCGCCATGTTCATGGCGGCACATTCGAATTCTCCATCTTTACTTTTAATTGCCTGCAACTGCATCCAGCATTCACACGTACGAGAAACATCAGAACAATTGAGAAAGCTTTCAATGTCACATAATCGACTTTCTGGACTCTCAATAATTTCCCGGAAAAGTTCCAAACGCTTCTCGTATCCAGGATTCTCATCCTTTTGGTAATTTAGCAAACGTTGGTGTAACTTAGGATCACAGGAATCTCCGTGTTTTAAAATAAAACGGGACTGAAGTGAAAGCACCACTTTAGAATACAACTCCTCGTCAAATGGCTCCTTGTCGCAGTTGCTATTTTGTGCAGAGCACCAGCACTTTCTCTGGAAGAAAAACGGCTTATCACTGCATTCCGTATTTTTTGTGCAACTAGGTGGTTCCATTTCTGAAAATCGCTTTCTATCCTGGATAGGGTCAAATTCCAAAATAGGGTCGAAATCTTGTTCACAGTTATGCCCAAGGGGTATTTTACAAAGTCCAGAACCGCTACTGTCTAATTCCAATCCCGGCTTGCATTCACAAACTTTCGTTATAGAATTGCATCGCAGTAGCTGATAGACGTTGCATAGTGGTTTCTTTTGCTGGATTAAACCTAGCTGCCAGGATTTGATAATTTCAGGAAGGGGTTCAATCCAGCTAAGATCTGTATCTTTTTCTACAGGTGGATTGTCTAGAATTACTTGGCGTTCAGGATCACAGGAATCACCATGCTTCAACCGGGCTAACTGTCTCAAATGTAATTCGTTTATAACCATTTCCTCTTTGTCAACGTCAATTTCCATGTTCATAACAAGCTGTTGAGCTTCGTGTTCTCTCATGTCTAAAATCAACACGAAGCAAATTGAAAAACGCTTCAAATTAACGCTGGTGCACTGCGAAAATAAAACAGAATACCTGGCGAATACATCCCCCGTTGCTCCATCAATTTTACCAATTGATCCCTAATTTCTTCGGGGTGCATAAAATATCCTCCTGATGCGACTCCAACATCTGTCATCCATATCGGTCTGCTTACGTAAAATTCTTCAGATAAACCATCTTTCATTTTTATGGTATCACCACTGGGAGGCAGAACCTTTAGCTCAGCCTCAGCATTTGCGTGTCTACGACTACAAGTTGCTCCCCAGAAGCCTTTCCTACATTTGCAAACTTTTCTAATTGGACTGACACCTGCACCTTGTGCGTCATTTTCGGACTCCATTACACATTCGGCATTTTCAATGAGGCATTTGACTGGACTCATTTCTGGTGTGACTAGAATCCCATGTTTATATAGTGTCCTTCCCGATAATTCACACGGATGACCAATGTTTATTCCACATATTCCGTCACGATTGACGCCCATAGAAGGATGAGCACAAGCACAAGTTAAAAAATGCTTATGACATGTCAATAAATATCTAAAGTCGCAAATTGCCCTGGAATGATTAAACAATTGTTCCAACTGCTCGTATCTCTTTTGGGACAGATCGACTTCCTCTTCCTGAGGATCATTGGTTTCCCCAAAAACACTAAGAAATGCGTCGAGTTCCTCAACGGTGTATACTTTGCACGGTTCTCCGAATTGGGCATAATCATAATCCTTTAGAAGAGCACGTTGGTGTAAATCATTCTGTTTTGAAACATCCTGTGGAGGACTAATTGTGTTGTCGGGTATTTCTTGATCGTTTGAGCTAAAACTTGAAAATTGAGGTTGGGACGGTAGAGGTTGGGTGTCATCGTTTTCATTCTTAGAGCTAGGGATAAGATGAAAATGACTCTTTTTTAGCTCAATATTGGACAAAAGTTTAGCGTCTCCGGGAATTATACCAACTTTACGGTTTTCTGATGCTGAGGAAGGCGATAAGCTAACGCTAGACGCCCCATAAAGCAACAAAAGTAATAACAAATGCAGAGGCATTTTATAATTATAGCTTCATACAACTAGAGGCGACGGCGACACTGTAAAGCAATTTAAAAAATATTTGAGAGGTGATTGGCGAAATCTAACTCTCATTCCTCTCATTCTCATGATTAAATCATTAAATAGTTGAAACTTTATAAAGGAGCCGACAACGACAAGAAGCAAGATAAATCCACGACTACGCATAGGACAAAAACCAAGGATGTTATATAGTGTATTCATTAGCAGTCAATCGAGGGCGCCAGTGGCATCGCAATAAACTGGCGACCTTTCGCCACTATGTATAAAGGTCCAGACTATGATAATCCTCTCCATAAGGATTCAACAACATAGCATTACACAAAGCCAGCTCTACCCTTAAATTACATACATGCATACTTGTAGAGTTGGAAATACCGTTAGAGAATTGACCCAAGAGTTTTATTTTTTGTTTTTATTGTATTATAGCTCGTTGATTACTTTATTGAACTGGGATTCTGCTAAAACCAAGTATGTAATGGCGGATCCTATTCCATTGTTTGACTACTAAGATGAGATGATACAGGTCACTTGTTTAGAAATCCATGTGTCAGTGTCACATAAATGCATGTTGATTAAAACTTTTTGTAACACAACGCAATCCGCAACCGTAATACGTACAGAGGTGGTAAATTGTTTCGACTTGTTGGAATTCGTAAATTACAAATTACAACGATACAATCCAAGCAAATAAATAGTGGAACTTAGCATCAACTTTACCCAAAGTTCCAACTGAAAACTCAATTGTCTTCCAGTTAGCAACGCGTCAAGAAACAGGGATGAGTAGTAAATAGCGAAGTCTCTGTCTTTCTTTTACATGATGAAATCTTTTTGGCAATGAGGTTTCAACTTAATTGTAGGTTTGTTACAATTTCGTAATAAAAATAGTAATGATTCTTAAAAATGTTCTTGCGTAAAAATTTGTGGTTTATTTTCCCGAATTCATACATCGATACACCAGCAAATTGAAGCAAACCAAGTTGTAATAAAATACAACAGTAACGATATTAAAAAATATAGGCAATTCTTACTATAAAACAATACATCTGAATTATTTCGGCTAAAACTTGTTTGAAACTTACATAAGAAACTGTTTTACGGTACATCGCAGACGATAAATGATGACTGTCCTTTCAGTAAAAATTTCAGTAATAACTTAAAATAACAAATAAATAATACAAGAAATGCACACATCTTACGTAAATATTTATATTATGACAATTTATGGGTTAGTAGTGTTTAAAGTTTAATTTAATGTAAAATTTAAGATAAAATTGAAGTATATCGAGAATCACAACAAGTTACATTTTTATCTTTCCATTAAATCTGGAAAAAAATCTCAAAATGTATGTGACAATAGTTAATTTAAAAGACATTTTTACTTCTTGGCATTATGGAATGGTAAAGTTAATGGTAATGATGATGTTCAGATACTCTTTGCTCATTGGTAATTAAGTTGCAGGTGTTCATTGTTCATGTCTGTGATAAATGTTGTAAAATATAAACAGGAACTACTTAGGGAAGAATCGAAGAATATAAGAGACTTTCAGCTGCATACTTTTGTATATACTGATAATAAGTGGAGTTAATGGATGATTTTTGTGGTAGTATGGTCTTCAGGTCTTCAGACTACAGACACGTTTCTTCATATGGCAAGTCCAAAGACGGATACGATACAGTAAAGACTCTTATTTTCCCATCTGACAGTGCAACAACCGTCGGTGGCGTTATCCCAGAAGCAGGAACTCGCTGTATGCAGTCCAGCACCAGATTTCTGCATGATTGTGCAGTTTACTGCACAACAAATGTACAACAGAGACATTTATCAAACTATATTAGTCAATATTTAATGATTGATAATGATTATTGGACTCTTCCTACCTATATATTTGAAGGGTTTTTGAAGCCCCGTTAGTCCCAAAAGACACCCTTCTACCACCGACGACGTCCACTGGCTTACCTTTGTATTACAGTATGTCTGACCACCAATTACTGATTCAATTGTTTCCTTTACAATACCGCTGACCTCATCCGCCACGAATTGAGTCTAAAATTTAACAACATCGAACGCTAAGCATAATGATCTCTACACATGTGGAAACATTTATCAAGTAGGTTCCAGAATGTTGATTACCTCTTCATTAAATTCATCCATGGTTGACTAATCCTTATAATATCACTCTCTGACTGGTCCCAAGTTTCAAATACTAAAATATCTTCCCGTGTTCCGATATATTTCACACTTCAAACGCTGCTGTCCTTTCGCCAGACGCAGACTTCATCCTTTTAGTGTCGCGTTTCTCAAGTTAGCTTACGCCACTTCCACCAGATCGAATTCGATCAGTCAGTCAATACAACTGCCCTACCAGCAGCTTCACTTTTGGCTTACTAACTGATTATATTCCAGAAAAAACTATGACCCAGTACTAGTGATAACAGTGACCCACGCTGCTCAAATCTGCAATACTGAAATATTCACAAAAGTTACTAAAATTCGTTCACATTTTACTCATTTCTTACGATTTATCGCCAATTTATTATATAAAAAAGAGTTCATTTAATTTTCGCAAATTCATTTAAGTTCATTTAATTAAAATTAATGTCATATTGACAGTCAACATTGGGCGAGTCGAGGCGTGATTCCCAACTAGTATTTTCTCATTTCATATTTACTGCACAACTAACTGACTTCGTTGCTTCACCTCGACAACCTACAACCTATGAACCTAAACATAAACTATTGTCAAATGCCCTAACTAACTAGAGTTAATCTAAACACACGCTTACGCTTTCTCTAATGTTATTATTGAACGGATCACACCACGTCATCAGGAAAATTAATATTGAACTGTACCTGCAGCTCCTAACCTGGAATTTGGAACTTTTCTGCCAAAATTAAATACTGACACATTACTATTCTAGTAAATAAATATCAATTCTCTTGTCATCCCCATCACCTGATGAAGTCTATGGTCTTATTTATTGTTTGTCTGATTGTCTGATGCTGCTCCTCCTGGCAGACGTAATACAACACAACGTAACGTATCTGTCTATTCTCGTTGTTTACTTACTAACTATAAGAGATAGTCAAATTCAAATGACTAAATGTGAAATATGCATAAGTATTTGCGAATGGTGAATGCACTCTATGTGTGCCGTATCGTATTCAATGCACTACACATATAGTACGTATGGTCATGTCATGAGATGGGATACTCGACTTGTACCTACCCACATATCTACTGCATTACAAACAATCTGATATTTACTTATACACACGATATTATGGTAAGGTCACATGAGCAATTGTGATCTGCTGAATCCCAAGCCTGAATCTTTGCTGCATTTAGTATAAAATAGGGAGCATGTAGCTAATAACAGGATGAGACGAAGGAAAAATTGAAAAATTGAAAAAGTGAAATCTTTTCCTTCACCTTGTTGCCCTCTTCTCCTCGTCGCGAATGCGTTAGCTAACTGTTTTTGAGAAGCTAGCTCAAAGACAAGACAATATAGAACACGTACACGAACCACGAGTAACTTGACCCAATCCTAACTTGTCGTATAAAACTACTGTTAAGTACAGTCTAAACTGTCGCTCGTTTTTTACTATAGCTTGTAGCTCCGTTCACTCACCTGTCCGCAATAATACTCGACTGGCGACTGGTCTAGGACTTATTCGTGTAAAAAGATTCGCGACGAAGGACTTGTTGGTTGGTATTTATCTTCAGGTACGTAACCAGTTTTGTTTTTATTAACCTTTCGACCACACTGACTGGGTTAGTGGGATTTGTTCGCTGCCAAAAAGTGGCTTATCTATCTATTTGTGTGGCTACGGTGGTAGCATGATTTTTTTCGCCTTAACAATAATAGACATTAAAAAATTTGGCAATTCATTTTTATAAGGTGTGCATTATTCTAATATATCTTATAACTCTTTTATTCAAGAACATTTCACAAACATGTGCATTATTAATTGCGCTATATTAGATTATTTTGATTTTTTGAAAGCACAATTTTCCCATCTTGCTCCGTTACGGATTTTTGCAATCTGCTTGGTTGGTATCATACTTCTCTTAGTTCTCTTTTAGTGGTGTCTGGTTACATGGGTAACATGGGTTACATTCAGCGCAATATGTTCTGTGAAAATGAACATATTTTTTATTGATGAGTTTATATTGATATATATTTCCTTTTGTTTTTCTCCAGGTTCCATAGCAACTCCCTCCGTCGCTTCAATTTCGCTGGTGTTGTGCTTTTCTTTACTTTCCTCAGAGTCTAAGAGACATCAAAGGTAACGTAAATTTTATAAATACTCGTGCCAATACTATAATACAGTTCTGAGAAAGCTTTATAAATATAAATAGGCACCGGCACCAGTATCAAACCAATACACCACCAAGATATGACGTCTACCACACTGAAATCGCTTCAATGCGTAAGAAACGTTGCAGGAACCCTGTATAGGACAAACTCGTATTTCGTAGTTTCTTCCACTTCGTTTTGTAATACTAATAATATTCGGTCATTATCATCAGCTCCTCCAATAGCTGGAGATGCTAGCAAGGAACCTTTTATTCCAGCTTACCAACAGGTATTTTATCCCCAAGATGCTAATCTTATATTAATAATTTCATTATTGATGATAACCATTTACTGTATCTGTCTTATCTTCATTTCGATTATAACCTTTTTTGATGTTACAGAGACAAGGTGAATCTATTGAAACTTTGAAGGCTCGATTGTTGTACCAAAGCCGAAAACGTGGTATGCTCGAAAATGGACTCCTCCTCAGTACGTTTGCTGCAAAATTTTTAAGTTCGATGAATGAAATTGAACTAAGGGAATATGACAGACTTATAAATCTTCCTTCAAACGATTGGGACATTTTCTACTGGGCAACGGGAGTTAAGCCTATTCCTAAAGAGTTTGATACAGATATACTGCATAAATTCATTGAACACGTTCGAAACACCGATAAAGAGTGTCGGATACAACAGCCAGATTTGTAAGTTTAGTTATCATATCAGGTTTTTAGTGAATTTGCAATCGCATTATTTGATGAAATACTATTAAATTGTTTCGTTTTCCTACTTACAGGAATTAAGCCATAATAATTAAATTAAAAGGTCGCCCTTATTGTAAGATTATTCAGCAGAAATGGTGGTGATCGTTTCGTCGGTTCAATCATAAGCCTTAAAAGACGTAGACAGTTAAATTTTATTGTAGTTTTATATAAATAGAATATTCTAACGAACTTACGCTATGCCCTTACCTCAAGCTGTTGGCAGTAGAGCTGTCACAACTTCTTCATTTGGCTCCTATAAACAATACTCTGGAGTACCACCAACATCACCAACTAGTAAAATAAACTCCAGTTCCAAGCAGCAGTTTTCATATTCGATGGCAAGCTTGAACGATCAAGACATTGACTTCGATTCCAGGCTTCCCATGGGCAAAGATCCCTCCGGAGTATACAGTATTCTAATAACAGATTCGGACATGGCACTGACTAAAAGAAAATTTGTTAAAGTGTCAAGCACAGGAGAGGTTGAAATATCTCCGGATCGGATAGAATTTTGTGTTCAGATTACTAGCAACAAGACAGATAGAGTGGCAGCTAGAGAAAGCATTCGCAAACGTGACGAATTTATCATGTTAGCATTGAAGAAACTTTGCGTTGCTACGAGTGGCATTAGTACAACCTCAATGGTGAAAAAATATAAGCTGGAGGATGAAGCTGATGAAGATGATGACATTTTGGAAAAAAGAATACTCCGAGATGTAGAGAAGCAGTTAACAGCCAGAAGAAACAAAAGAGAGAATAATAATAATAGTAATGATAACGATAATGATGCTAAGAAAGAGTCTGGTGTAGATACTGAAGTCATAAAGTTAGTGAAAGAAATATATGTTGTTTGTGACAATTTAAATCAATATATGGAACTGTTTTCCATCGTCAATGAAAAGCTCGATCGGCAGGTGAATGTGAGTCCACCTGTGATTCGGATTACACCGGAATGTTTCCAGCGGCAGTCGTACGTCTTCCTTTTAGCATTTTATTTGACCTATATTATTATTTAGTTATTATAGCATGTTGTTGGTTTCATATTTGGATACAAAATTATATTTTATTTTGATCCTTTCATTTTTTAGTCAAGCAGCTGCCAAACTTGCCATGGACAATGCTGTTTTGAAGGCCACACAACTTCTGCAATCCCAAAAAGCTCTTAAGGCCACCGTGGGTAAACTCTTTTATACCATCGAAGACTCTCTTACAATTACGGACATAGCCGAGTACCACAATGTCAACAGCAACATAACCTTTGAAAGTCTGAAGTGGAAGCGAAACAACAAATTAGTTGTGTGTAAACTTACGTCCCTATTTGAAGTCAACACAGTGAAAACTCGTCGTGTCATCTTATGAAAAATGGAATTATATGAGAAAATACAAGAACTACCATTTTTACCAACCATCTTACTCTTCATCAATATCAGTTATTTATTTATTCAGTATGGTTTCATTGTTTTCTCGTATTTTTGCTATTAGCAAAACGTTTGTAAGACGGATGATAATTAAAAAATTCCTGTGCACATATTTCAACTCACTTTACCGACTGCTAATTTTACAATGGAGCTGATATTTATTTCCTCACAGAACATATATGTACATGTATATTGCGAATGCTTTTAGGGACACAGGAGACTCCTAGTATACCTGACTTTATCACGTACCTATTATATAATGATAGCTTAAGTTAATAATGTCAACATAGGAATATTTCAGCTTTCAACAGATGTGGATGACAATGAAAACTCATGGGTAACAGAGTAATGCAAGAATACAACGTGCATTTACTATTGTTCTGCCTCCGCATTGTTAGTTTACGGGTGTTGTAGCCACGTTTAGGTGCAAATGGCATAATGAAGATGAAATGCTTTCTGTCGAAATGTCCTTGTGCCGTGCGAGAGACTATTATGATGCATATATTAGAATGATCAAGAAAGTACATTGGTCTTATACCGTTTCCTCATTATATGCAACGCAATGTAAACGTCCTTGCAGGAGGACTTTACTGTTGAAAGATAGATGCTGACCATAAATAGTGGATACTTCTGTGTTGGATATTTTTAGTTTGACCAAGGTGACGCAACCTGAGCTATTAAGTTTAGGTGGTGGATGTCTACTTACTACCAGCATTTCCATCTATTTTCGAATGGAATCTTGAATAGTACATACAAAATGACAAAAAGCATTGTCGCTTTCCTTACTTGTTTAGTACTACTTCAGGTGAAGCCGAGGCTACCAAGAAATGTGGAATAACTTTATCCACGTAATGTATTGATCTATTCTTTAAAACCTTTTGGATTGAATATATAATGCTTTTTTCCATGAGACTAAAGAGAACTTGTTGTCTGTAAGCAACATTTGACATTAATGAATTCAACAACAACTAGATATTACTTGCTGCGCAACCTTAGGTTAGAGCGTAAAGTTACATTTGCTTAATAAGCAAGTAGGATCAGTTTTACATTCAGGATTGCATTGAAGATTTCTGTCTGGACTTGGACTCTGGACTGCATTGTTACAGTTATGGAATGGGACTTTTCAATTGATACGCTGTTTTAGATTGTATATCCCAGTAAATGCAGATGGTAGTCCCTTTTGTTTTCACGGTGGTATACGTGTTACTTACTTTTACCATTTAATGCTTGTGGCAGCCATCAACAGCAGTGGATCTCAGAGGCGGAGGTTGAACTTGGAAAGGACAAATAACAGAAGTATCCCACGACGTTTCGGTACTTACGAATTTTATAATATATTTAACTTCTTTATAAATTATTTAATTAAAGTTATGTTTGGAGGTTGTTTATTTAAATTTAAAACAAATACCAATAGCAAGATCACATTTTCGCATTTGTGCTAACAACATAACGAATTATAGGCGATAGGCAACACAGCGTACCATATAGGGGCTACTTGAAACACGTATTATGCAGCCCTATATGTACTGGATTAGGAAATAGTAATGTGAAAGGCCACTACACTATTACTTCCAACCTTGCAAGTAAACTTGAAGTTAAAAGGTAAAGTTAAAACTTTTTCAACGTTTTCAAAGTCCATGTATAAAAAATAGTGAAATACTATGGAAGAAGTTGTCAACTTGTCATATTGTTGCAGATTATGTGAAAATTCCTACAATTTTTATAATGTGTAATCTTACGGCCATGCTACAAAATGTGAAAAAAGGGAAGCTACTTTTATTACAAGAGTAATTTTAAACCAGTGGAATGGTCACAAGAGGACAAACATCAAAAAAGGGCTTTGATTGTGAAACGACTTAAACTTTGTTTTAATTGTTAAATCTGCAACGCTGAAATTATGAGCATGATTCTAAACACTGAGCAATCAAATTAAAAGTTAAAAACTCCAAAAACATATTCGGTACTTTGCATTTATAACTAGTTTTTACAAAAAGTAAAATGCATTGTTGGGTATCGGTCCAAGTCTCATCCAGACAGGTTTATTTTATATTTATCGTTAGATATTTAAAATTACTGTATATCGAGTATTATGCATTTTGTAGAACATATTGTGGAGTTCACCATGTACATGTGCATGGCTGTTTAGCAGCTTTGTTTTTTACAACTTATTTTTGGTTGAGTGCAAATAGCCATGAACTTGTGTCTGGCCATGATACGCTTATTGTTAGTAAAAACTTCAAAGTATTTGAGTATCTGTATTTGTATAAAACTTCATCAAATAACCCTTTACTTTGTGTAGAAGTCCTGTTGTGTAGAAGTTAGATACAGAAACTTACTAGATTGTAGAGCTTAATGGGTTATGTTGCACAACTGTTTAGTTTAAATAAAAAGTACTGGTTTTATATTCATGATTAACACAATTTATAAATATGTCTGATGTCGATACGTACGTACTACGTATAATGTCACTGTGTTACTGTGTATATGGTCAATGTTGTAATTTACTACGAGTGAATATACGTACATTATATTTTTTTACCTTTATCAATGATTATAAGCGATGTGTACGAGCTGATCTGGAAAATGTTTCGTAATTTCGAATTTTTTTGGAAGAATTTTAGTGGGTCGATAATATGTCATCAATGACGAAGTCAAGGCTGCTCAAGAGGAGTTGCTACGGTTGGTACGGTTAAATTCCTAAAATGACTTGATCTCATATCATATCATTTTCAGCATGAGATTCATGCAAACAAAGTAGTGCAATTAGGGTTGTTTTCAGTGCTTACATTAAACATTACTAACTTTCAATTTTCATATTTTGTTGCAAATTCGATGAAACAACAGCAATGTGTTACAGCAAAAGAAAGTATTTAAAAAAAACTACTGAGGATCCTTAAAATTGAAATCGATCAGTCAATGAAATTTTAACATTTAATTTATTAGATGCTTTTAACACTTAAAATAATGGTTAAAAATTTAATCTTATCATCTTCTCACTTGTGTGTACAAAGATGATTTAGCCGATCAAGATAACCGGCGTCTCAACGGTTGTAAAAAATATTGTCAGTATTTTGAGGATTCAATTAAGTATCGATGCTTATAATATATAACGACGAGAGCGTGATACAGTGATTAGACGTACAGTAAATGACCATACGGTACGATGTGATAACATGTAATTGATAAATGAAGTTTTACCAATCGTTTTTAGACTTTTATATCAGTCAGTAGCCTCAAACTCAATTGTCCGTTAATTAATCTACATATCCGTAATACTCCCTTCACTATTACGAAAATATACGGCGCGTACCACAACAATACAGCATAGCTCGGAAAATTGCAAAAGTTTAATTTGAAACATTAAATTAAATGGAGGCTTGCCAAGGCTTCAGTGTTGCATTTGTACAACCGACCATATTACCTTCCTGTGTGCAGTTTACGTGGTATAAGTTTAGTTGATTTTCAGTATCCATACTCAGCACTATGACATGAATGAATATTAATACCTCACATTTCAAAAGGGGATGTTGTTTTATACAAGGCAATTTTATAAAGATTACGCATGAGATGATTATCTGTTTTATAATTCCCGTCTGTATACACATTGCATCATATTTTGACATGAAAATAGCTTCGAACACTCAAAAGTACATAAAATCCCCAAAACTACTACTATTTTTACGCTGTGATGAACATCTTCAACATGAGGAATACGACTGGGTTGGCTATACTAAAAAAAATTACGATATACCCAGTAATATTATATTCATCTTAAAATGCTTACTACTTAACATTACACTAAATGCATGTGCCTGCACACACGCATATTTTCCCTTTCGGTGAGTAATGAGTATGCTCAATTTATAGTAAATCTATGAATTTAAAGTTGAATTCCTGTACAATTATTTAAAGCATTTGGACTTTTAACTCTTAATTACTGTTGTGTATAAAAATGAGTTCGGCTGATCAATTGCTTTGTTGTGTACGGATCTGCCTGCACTGTTTTGTTCATTTGTATATGTTAGCATTTATCAATAACTTCACTGACATTTGAAACAGGACTACTACTACTGTGGAAGTTGTAGTATATATAGATAACCACATTCACATACTACCTACGCTGAAAAATAACAATAGAAAACTGACGAAAACTACCAAAGTTCACGCCACTGCACTCTAGACACTATGCATGTATTATGATATGGTTGTTACCTATGTATGGATGAGTAACAACAAAAAACATTAGACCAATAGTCGTAAGCAGAGTTTCTTGCAAAATCTTGTTCCTCTTTTCATCGCTTTTGGTTAATGAGAATGAAGTAGCACGCAAATAAGCAAACGTAAAAATGATATGGGCTTCAGCAGTAGTCTGTCAAGCTCCTTTATAGTTTTCTTTGAAACGTGACAAGGAGGAAGTAATTTTTGCTCTCTGGGATTTTTACTCTCATGTCTACACTTATTTATACTACTGCCATGCTGCACTGCCGAAGTTTTTTGTATCCCCGGCTAACTATTGTTGACACACATATAGCTAACGCAGGCAGTTAGTTGTTAGCGGTTCGTCAGAATTTGCTGCCAGTTGTCCACGTCGAGAATCTGGAACATCATTTTGTTAAAATTTGTGCCTGTAGAGATACATATTGTTAACAGTTATCAGTAACTTCATCAGTTTAACGTTTATTTTAAAATTTGGCGTACTTTAGCTAAAGCACAATAAATGCTCAAAGCGGTTACAAATTGTGATATTATTTTTATTATGAATAGTCAAGTTACTGTGTACTGTACTTTACGTCTTCTCAGCTATAACTATATTTGAGTGGTAAAATTACTTAATTTAATTTACTCCGTTATGGTTTTTGATCTTTGGGCCCACAAAT
>JAHZNE010004630.1:0-25506 GCA_027744055.1 Callyntrura sp. NNG-2020 | reverse complement strand
CCAGAATTAGATTAGCAATGGCTTAAGCTATACAATACACGATACCGGCCAATAAGTTCATTTCTTTCTTTCATCCCCTTCCCGTCGTCATTTTGTGTGATTGTCAAATACAGATGCAAGTTTCGCATAGCACGTTTCATTTCAAAACATTTTTCTAAAAAATGCTACTTTGTATTTTCATAAAATCGCCTATACTTTCCCCGTCGTGTTTGATGATTCGATGTACCAATTATATTTTACGTAGCTACCGACACACTCCCAACCAGTCTTTTTAAAGTGTTTTAGGGAGACCTCTCTGGTATCGCCAGTTTTTTTGTTACGTAGTTCAATTATGAAATGCTGCTGCGTGTTGCGATATAATGAAGGCTGGTCGTTGGCTACTTAAAATCGTAAAAGTGCTTCACCATTTTTGTGTCTTGCTAACTTTAACTAATTATGAATTGGTATTCAGAAGTAACTCAATAATTAATCCTAACTACTTCACATACATGTATTTATATATATTTATGTATAGTTAAAAATATATTATAATCCTTTGCTAAAAGTACCTTTATGTCTCTGGATTCGGGGGATAAACATTTGCTCTCCTTAGAATTATTACAAACACCAAATAATTTAGCATTTTAGCACTTAAGTTGTTCCAGTTCAAACTGTAGGTGCAACTGACCATTATCAGTTAATAGTAAACATCATCAGTTCGTGTGCATGCACCCTCAAAGTTTCTTCGTTTGCCCACATAGTTTGACCATTTGTTCATAACATACATTTATATATTTTTTAAAATTCTCTATTTACAATACTTGTATATATACGATATATAAGTTATTATTCAAATATCCATTCATTATAATTGTAATTAGTAATTACAGTAAACAAGTTAGTAGACAACTTATATAACAAATAGTATTTTTTTTATCTGTGTGTATATATCTCAGAAAGGAGGAAAGATCACAATTTTACCCATCACTTTGAGAGACAGTAAATGAAACGAGCAGAGAGACAGAGAGAGAATAGATAGAGATCACAAAAACAGTCTATCTAGTAGTCTAAATCTTTTAAAATCTTCCTTTCAGAATTTTTCTCGCTTGTAAAAACGTTTTTTATCCTTTTTAAAATTTGCAATAACAACAACAGTGTTTTAGGTGTACACGTACTTTCAACAGACAGACAGACCTAGGGGGAAGGTCAATGACCCGTTTTGAAAAACTTATGTTGATGTGTATACGTAAACGTAACTATCTTTATAGATTGAGTATTTTTCCCTACACAAAATCTGTGTGTAAAATTACTAACGAAAAAACCCTGCAGTTGATGATGATTTGTGACAAAGATGAGGGGCGTATTAACATTTCTTAATGCTTTTTCCCTTTTTGTGTGGTAGTTCAGAACAAAAAATGCATCCGATGACGACCGAATGGAAAGTGTCACGAAATAGAATGCATCAGTGGTGGTATCCGTCATCCTCATCCGTAATAATTATTTATAAGAATGTTCTAATAATCTATAATAAAATATATACTTTTTCTTCTCTTGTTCCTTATCATTTAATACATATGTGTATTGGTGTATTGATTATTTATGTAGTTTTATCCAGTTGTTTGTCATTAGTGCGTAGTGGCATTAAAGGCGAAGGAACTAGTGAGTTTTTTTGGAAACGATAAATACTAGTTAACTGCCTATTCGTGATTCGTTTGCAACGGTTTCTTTCTTTCTTTAAATTCTTTGATGGAATCCGAATTTAAGATGGTTGCTGAATTTGGTTGTTCTTGAAGCAATGAATTGACATGGAATGTCTCTGTTTATTTGATTACAGTTCCTGTGGAACACGTAAAAGTTTATTTTTAAGTAGCCTACTAATAATTTATACACTTAGGGATTGTTTATCTCTCTGTCATTATTCTGTACAGTTATCGCTCTTAGTTTTCATTCTGCTTAAATTATAAATATTATATACATGTATCACTTCGTTCCATCATGACAAGTTAAAAGTCCTAAAAATATGTTTTCCGGTGCTTGTTTACATTTAAATTAGCTGTAAGTATATATTAATTAATAAATAGTCGTACAAACATTTAAAGTGGAGTAGCGTAGATATCACTGATGGTAGTAAGAGGTGTCAGAAAAGAAACTGTCATCCTTATAAAGGATGTTTCACGGAGAAATAACAAGTTGGGTGACTTTTTCATGAATGACCTATAGTGCATTTGATAATTTATATATTATGTATACGTAAGATCCACAATTAGTTTTCTTTAACTGAACACTTGATAAAACAGCGGATGAAAATACAACTTGTCGGTTGGAAAATAGAAACGAGGAAAGAATTACTAGTTTTATATTATCATTTAAAACTGACTTTTACTAATTCGAGTAAGTAATGATAATAATGATAGCCCGGAATTTGCATCACAGATATAGTCGGGTTAATACAATCTTTTGACCAATATTTTACAAAGGAGAATCAGTAATTTTACAAACTTGAGCATAGAAAGAATGCTCTCTTGCTATGCTCTCTAATAATTGTTCGCTCTCTACTAAATGCTTTCAATCTACTGAGCATTATTAATGAACCGTGTTTCGACGATTACCTGTGTGCACAGTGCACACTCCATTACACACTTTCTTAAAATCATGAGTTCTCTCTCAGCACTCAGCATTATTTTTCTGCACGAATGAAAAGTGTGCGCAAAGTTGTACAGCTTTCAAATTCATTCTTCCAGTCATCAGTGTCAGTGTGTCATCCCATTATTAACAATCACAAGTGTGCTTTCATATTTTGAGGTGATCTCGGTTTGCGAATGTTTCACCAGTTTCAGGTAACGTAATTAATTATTTATTACCTAACCTATGCATGACTAATACAGCTAGACTGATGGCAATGATACAATATATGGAATGTTTTTGATACATGCAAGATAATAATTTTAAAATGTACTAAAATTAAAATATAACATATCTGGTAAGAGGTATGCTTCAAATGTACAATATATAGTGAGTGATGATAACAGCTCCGAGCTATAGTATTGTTTGAATAAGTAGTAAAAGTCAGTTAAGTTTACAATGAAAGTGATAAAAGAAATTTGCATGTTCATTTAGTTTTTAAAAGTCAACTGTACTAAAGTTGACTTCAATGTTGCATTTTTGCAACCACCGCTGACAGTTTATCAAAAATATCATAACCCTTTAATTACATGTAAAAGGAAACAATTTTACTTTCCTACAAAATTGTGCAGTTTAATTGAGAACTGAGATAATATAACCTTTGACTGTTTTCCAGTATCGAGCTTTTTTCCTGGCCGCGTGAAAAATCACAAAAAAATGTCTATAGATCTGGTCAATGTTAAACGTGTTTGCGTGTTATTATGAGCTAATAATAACACACGAGGTGTTTATGTATTGTGTATCTTTTAGATAAGGTAAAATCGTCCTTTCAGAATGATTTTTGTTGGCAGCCTAAAATATTGATACATATAGTGCAATACTGGAGCACAAGTCAAGCGGTTGGCTTATAATTATAATTAATTGACGAATTGGATGCGGATGTTTGTATATATATGAATCTTGCGCCTAGTGCGTGCGTCGACTCAAGTTTCATGTAAGGGGTAAAAATGTACGTATAACGCAAAGGAATCCGTTCCAATTACACTATTGTGTTTTTCGAAAAAAACTACAATAAACCCCTATTTTGCTTTTATGAAATCACCCATCGTACATCATGTTCAGACACACGGTTGACAAAACCATTTTCGTAGATTTTTTGGTACTTTACTACTATATATTTGTAATAATCATATTGACTTGTAAGGATATATAAGTAGATGTACAATATACGTATATCTTTTTATAATTGTTTAAGGCGGAATGATTGACAACAATTCTTATTGTGTGTGTAAATAACACGTCATAATTATGAATCTGGAGGTAATGACGGTAGTAATTATCAGAATAATTTCTCAATTTAAAGAAATAATGTTTGACAAAAAATGGAATAGTCAATATAGTTGCAATTTAGTATATTTTTGACGAAGTGAAGTATTTTGTGTATCATCAGAAGAGGAGATCACAAAAATTACTGTATAAGTGCAAATACTTAATGTATTTGTAGGTAAATTCGCTAAAATTATTTGACCACGTGGTATATGGGTCGGCATATGTATGATTTGCATTACGTGCGAGTTTGTGAGATGGTTGAAAAGTGAAACGACAAATTCTCTATCCAGGTATGTACTTATTAGTGTTTTTCTAAGACGTTGAAGACTGTGAAGTAAGTCGTCCCTGTTTCGGCTCAATGGCCAAACTCAATTTGTACAGCTCATCGTCATCCAACAANGAGTTTGTGAGATGGTTGAAAAGTGAAACGACAAATTCTCTATCCAGGTATGTACTTATTAGTGTTTTTCTAAGACGTTGAAGACTGTGAAGTAAGTCGTCCCTGTTTCGGCTCAATGGCCAAACTCAATTTGTACAGCTCATCGTCATCCAACAATAGTACGGGATCCAATAGATAATTACAGGCCTTGATGTTGTACTCGATCTTGTATGGAGTTTGCTGAAACTGGCGAATTTCGCGAATTACGTGTGCTATCATTCGCATTTTGGCAAAATTAAGCAGACCTTCGGGGGTGTAGTTGGGAGTGCTTTCTTCAATAAACGTCAGGTCGCTGAGATACATGCCCAGGTAAGGTATTCCAGGGGGATCCACACGATGAAGCGCTTCCCGGAGACTACGGAACCTGCCGTCTGACCCCATCAAACTCTGTAGCCGGTCCAAGGTCCCTCGAGTCTGACAAAATATAATAATGAGAATTATTAGAGATTAGAATGAACAGGAAAATGATATTTTTTGCAATCTTTTGAAAAAGTACCGTTTTCGAGAGTTTCTCATTCGTCTTCTTGAGCCTGTACACTGACGAATTATTGAATGCAGCTGTAATTTGAATGACCCCGTTAAAGTTATGAAGTACCCTACAAATGTCCCCAACAGCAGCCCACTTTTCCATTGCTTGAAGCCTTGCCGCCTGTGTGGTTTGTCGCATGATGTCGGAGACCACCAATCGACTAACTTCGTTGAAACGACGTGACATGAGTGTAATATGTGGAGCTCGCGTGTCCTTATCGTCCTTTGTCCAAGCTTGCCCCAAAAACTCTTCTGATCGAATAGCGACAAAAATTTCGTGATCGATATATGTCATCTGCTCGGCAATTTCCAGGGCGGACAATGACTCTATTGTTTCCTTTGTGTGAGTGGGTAGGAGCAGAGAATTTAAGTCCATCTTTTTAGGATCCTCCCGTGTTAGCAGACGAAGAAGCTGAGATGCCGCCTTGTTTTCTGCTGGAAGCAGGGCAGGAGAACATAAGATGTCTTCGAGAAATGACACCGTCAAGTCTCGTAGCTTAGGATCTTCAAAATCCTGGGAGTGTTTGGCGACCCAGTGACGAAGCACAGAGAGTACTCGCATGGTAGCTGCACTGGACAGTACACTTTCTTTCCGGGGGCGGACAAACTTGAGTTCCTCATTCTCCGGAACCACAATTTCAGTTTGACCCTGAGCAATTCGTGCTGCGCAGGTAGATCCTGCAGTCGCAATAGCAAAAGCTGCTGCGGCTGATGCACTGCTGGAGCGGCGTTGGGATTGTCGGGAGCTGGTGACCACAACTCCAGCCTTGCTACTCATTGTTGGAGACTCAGAACCATGGGTTTGGAAGGAGGAACGGGGAGTGGAACTGGCGCCAGTGATGTCTGACTCTACATAAGATGGGCGCTGTTTGGAAGCTCGGCGCTGGAGAATAGCAGCATAAATGGAGGTCGAAGATGCTTTTCGAATTTGGGCTGGAGCTGAAATATAGCATAAAAATTAACGTAAGAAAGAATGAATGCTAATTATACGTACCTTGTTGTAATCGTTTTGATAGGGCCTTCTTACAATTTCCAGCGCTGACTGGCTCTTGCAAGTGCTTCTTCACTGGCTCCTCTTCCTCGCTCTCCGAAGCTTCCGACGTTTCACTGGTTAGGCTGGGATGTCGACTCTTTTTTGGGCTGGATGACGAGCCTCCAGAGATTTTTTGTTCAGTGAGTGTCTCACTACTTGCTGTTGGGTGCCCTCCACCTGGAGGCACGAGTAAATGACCACCAACATCTTCTACTCGAAGTGTTACTGACTTTTTTCTTGCTGGCGGGCTGGGTGGTCCCGGGCTAAGGAATGAGCTCCCGCTTGACTCCTCCACTGCAATCATATACGAAACAGAACGTACCATACCTACAAGCGTCAATGCAACAGACAGACAAGTGGCAGAGGTGAAACAAAACATGCATTTGTACATAATAAATATTGACAATATGTATTTTGGAATATGGATGGACACCAATATGACAAAGAATTATTGTTTGCTGAATAATTGTAGTTCCGCGTTTCAAGTAATGATTTGCCTACTTTTTCTATAGCTCCATCTCCAATGCGGCCCCTTTCCTTCAGGGTCCCGGTCGCTCTCGGTGCCGTAGCCGGACACAGTAGAAGTGGTGGATATTCTTCGATAAGCATCAGGTTCCAACCTCATCCCGTATTCTTCCTCTTTTACCACTATGCCGTCCATACTATTAGAAAATATCAGAAGGATAGCCATTTTGTAAAACATTTTTGTATTATTTTCTCGCATAACCCCAGAAAGTTTCAAATTGACTTACTTGTCATTACAAGCGTCTAACTGATTTCCGGTTGAGCAGCTGACTTTTTGATAAGCTGGGAGTTGCTGGAGTCCGAGTAGGAGCTCTGGCTTGAGATGGAGACGTCATCGGTAGGTTCTGGCTCTCCCGACTCACAAGGATCCTCGATCAAGGTACAGTCTGCCAGAGGGATTTTCCCCATACTAGCCACCAAGTGAAGTCGTCCATTGGCGGCTCGGGTGGTAAGGATCAAATGATTCGAAAACAAAAACGCCTGCCGAACCGCTTCCTTCTCCGGTTTAAGTATTCGAGCGCGACCCTTCCGTGCCCCGCCATCCATTATCTGTATCAGATTACCCTGTCTGACAAACACCTGGTTCACGTCCAACAGGATATCACAACCCTCCACGATCATTCTTTCTATGGCCAGATTTTTCCTCAAATTTTCTGTCTCCGACACCTCGTCATGCATTTGACGACTTAGCTCTTCCAGCTGTGCCCGGGCGTTTTCCAGCGATTTTCGTTCAACATGGTCGTATGGTGTGTGAGCTAACAGCTCGTGAAGCGTGATGATATAGCGAGGAATCTATATACAAAAATACACAACAGACGAACAGTGACCTTGAAGCTATTTTTCCCTTCGTCTTTTCTGGGGTAAAGTGCGAATTACTATATGAACACTTTCCCAAATTTTCTCCACCGTACCTGATGCATTGGATATGTTAGGAAGCTCTCAAGTGATCGACCCTGACATGCAGATTTGTTTTCCAGTCGACTAAGGAGTGAAGCATATGGCGCCTGTTGCTTACACTCGGTGAGCACCTGGAGGGAGTAGTGGTGATTCCGCACGTACTCCTGATAGATGCTCAACATTGGAAGAAGCATATCGAAGAGGTCACCTATACAAAAGGCGTACGCCAAAAGAATGCATGTCAACATAAAACTACCCTAAATAGAACCGATTTTTGGTATCCTTCCAATAAAAACCAAAAACCAGTCACAATCAGACAATTAATATGTAACAATCATATTCTTAAAAGAGCTATACAACTAAACTAAATATAAAAGTATATATGTAGTATATATATACAGGTTCTACATTTAAAATACAGAGTAGCCATAATAATTAATTGCAATATATGTCTACCTATTTATGGGTGATATATAAATGCCTGTACCAAATATATACTCATTCATAATATATGTACAACGGCACTCATATTACTATAATATACAGATTGGATTATTATTTGCAATTAAACTGTACAAGGAAGACACACGAAGGCTCCAACAGGTAGGTAGGTATTCACAATCATACAAACCTGTACGAAACACAACAATACTGTGCTTGTTCTACCTTGCTTGAAATAACTAAGGGTTGTTTGTTTACCGTAAATTCATATGCAAAGAAAAATTTCATTATCACTGTAGGTCAATTTCTGGATATAGTTGACGTCAACTGCTGGTTTGCATTCATAAAATAAATACCGTAAGGCTGGTGTAAACCACAATTTCTCACAGAAAAAGTGGCAGAATATAAAGATTGAGTACACCCAAAGGAGTAACTATTTCTGGATCCGGAAAGCCAAATTTAGGCAATCGTCTGAGTATTTTCAAAGTTAGCGTACATTCATAGAATCACTAATATGAATTTTAGTCCAAAAGACCTGGGTTCAAAACTTTCACCAGTCCGGTGTTATGGACCTCTCACTCTCGAACGGAAAATACACGGAGTCGTTTGCATGTCTTCTCCTAGAGACCTGAAACTTTGCACAAAAATCAAGCAAAAAGGGTTGGTTTTTCATTTTTGAAATTCCATCAAATATCGTATTTGTGGCGGTGACAATGTATGTCCTACATAACACATAACTACTGTTACGTATTACGTAGATATGCATTAATGTTGAGGCGCCCATATATCTGGTGTTTGATGGAATTTCAAAAATGTAAAACGAACCCTTTATCCATATTCTTTGCTTGATTTTTTCCAAGTTTCTAGAAGAAGACATGCGAACGTCAGTGTGTATTTACTGTCTGGACTTTGGGAAGTCCCATAACACCGGACTGATGAAATGTCTGTTTGCATTCACATTCATTCGTGGTTCTGTGAATGTGCGCAAACTTTGAAAATACTCAGATGATGGTCGAAATTTGGCTTTCCGGAACCAGAAATGGTAACTCAAAGACATGAAAACAATTTGATAACTTTTTACTGTGACCAATCTCATAGGTTTTTTTTATCAAAATACGAACCATAAATGCCACAATGATAGACCGGGTTAAAATCCCAATTGGTTTTCATATGAAACTGTCCTATTTCAAGTGATGGAGCCATAACACCGTATGGAACTCTAGTATTTATTAGGTTAGCACATTTGGATATGAACAATGTTGATAAACTAAATCCAATGAAATTCTCTACAGACGTTCAGATCCAAATTCAGTCACGCTGAAAATTCGGCTACCTTTCAGAACGCGGCTATTATCAACGTTTGAGTTGTTTGTGCCAAAAGTCCTTGATGTGGAGTACTTTTGAAAATTAAGATCAATGATGCCGTTTTGGCTATTCTTCTCCAGATAAAAGCGAACCAAAAATTTTAATTAAGAATTAGGTGCTAGGTTTGCCTTCATTCAATCGCTCGATCTTCTAAGGTTTCTTCTCGTCTCAAGTTAATGCCCACTTTTACTTTGCTACCTAAACCTGTTCTAGCATTCCTACTAAAAATCTTCTGCGATTAGATTGCTGCTTCAATGTCCTGGTGAGATAAAATAATTGGACTAAATCTCATATTACACAGCATCTCTTCCTCTCGGTTCCCATTGCGCGTTGTTGTTGACGTCGTTGTCGCTCCTTGAGAAGATCGATACCGTGAAACGCAGAGTTGGCGCAAGGCTTAGATGTTATGTGTACATATTTGCCAAAAATAGAAGAGAGAAATTGCTGCCAACAACTAGTTTAAGTGTATTTTACCTAATAATGTAGTTACACTGACGGCGCCAATATAATAATCTGTTGGTGAAATCCTACAGTTTTACCTAAGTTACTTAAGCGAGTCTTTCGTTTCAAAATTCTACGTGAAGAATCGACGGAGATGAGAACGGTGAAAGTATCTGCTTTCTCTTCTTGCTACTTCAACTTCATCATCACATATCGTAAAGGGGCTGATAAACCTTGTCCCAAAAGTTGATGAGTGTATTATCGCATGAGACCTTTACATTTGTCATATATACTTTTCAATTTTCAATGTGCATATTGATAGTTTTGAAAAACGACTATAAAAACACACAATTTTTTAAATAAAATAGTTAAAACTATAACGTATGATAACTTTTTTCATTTTTCTAGTAATTCATATACATTTATGATTTACTTCTCTATTATTAAATGAAATGAAGAAGTTATCATCTCTGTATTCACTGTACAATTTTATATAAAATTAGTATTATTTGTTCCCCTCTAACTTTGTACGGTTTGAAGCAAAAGTGTTTGTATTTTTCATTTTTGGGACAAGGTTTACCAGAACTGAACGACTGATGAAACCTGAACCTAGTCTGGAACCCTACCAAAGAAAACACTCCTGTGTAAGTATGGTAGTGATAGTATTACTTGTTATTGTTGTAGAAGCTGTAAGAGCAGAGCTCAACACGAATAATACAATAAAATGGTTATACAGCAGCGTTCAGCAGTTTTAGCACAGCTCATAACAGGATTTTTGTTTGAAACACTAGACGCTTTGTTTTACTTTGTTTATGTAACTGTGTGCTTCATTTGATTTCTACGAAAGCCTTATCGCAAAAAAATTTAAATTAGTAACTCGCTTTTTGCTACTATCTTTCAGTCATATACGTAGTAGTAGTTTTTGTAAGTCGTTTTTTGGCTGAAGTACATTTTAATTGCAAAACAGCAGTAATAAGTATGATAAGTTTAAGTACACTACGCATTCACGAACTCAAGCCAAAGATGTTCTCTTTTGTCAACTTTTTTATCTTTTCTGTATGAAAGCTGATACAAAAACAAGTTGAAGTGGATTTTGCAGAGAGTAACAAACGACAAAGCGGCGGCGACAACAGGAACTCCTATATAGATTATGTATTACTTCATTACGCTCTAATTAAACTCAATCGTCATAGTTGGGCAACGCCTGTAAAACACCAAATGGTTACAGGTTGTGATCATTACATGAGCGAAAGTTTAGAAACTTTTCAAAAACAAGGTTAGAGAGAAGCCGGAATAATAATGTTAACATAGAAGCGCTTTTATAACTCGATTACCTACTCGTATACTAAGAATGTTGATTGTGAACACGACATGATTAACGTACGCTATGAGTCAGAAAATTGAAATACGCCACTTCGGTTTTCATCCCGAAAGGCAATAAAAGACTGATTAACGAAGTTTACGAAAAATTGGAACTTCAGACCCACCAACACCACCGTTTGGTTTTCTGTCTCATATTGCATACGTTTCATGTCAGAGCTGCATGATAGATGTTTTCCGATACAAACCGTAATGGTAACCGTTCTTTCAGTTACCTATTTCATGAATGTATCTGACGTACTATTAGTTTTACTAAATAAATAAATACAAAACGACAGCATAGTGTACATGATTTAAACGAAAATAAATATATATGCGCTTATAAATTATTTGTACCAAGGTGTGTAAACAAATTTAAGGTTCGCAGTACCAATGTCAGCGCCATATATTTTACGCTTGTGTACCCATCGGAGTAATAACAAAGGAAATGAAAAATATAAAAAGTAGATTGATGACTTTAGTGATAAGTGAGCGGCATGTGCACCTTAAATTCGGATACATACCTTATGTATGTATGAAAATAAATATGTGCGTAATAGAAACTTAGTAGTAGCACTGTTTGGTCACTCCACCAGATAAATTTTTTAGTTTACTTTTTAGGAAATCGTTTTTTGTATGGTTTGTCTCTGGTAAATGGCTGCCTGCTATAATAAAAATGGGGGCTAAGGACTCGTTTCAAATTTGAGGGCTTTACTAAATCCTTTGTTGGAAGTTACCTTCGTTTGTTAAGTATCATCATCGAATAAAAAAATTATTAAACATTTGCAAGTGGATATTTGGGAAAAAAGGAAAATGAAGTGAGTCAGATTATAAAAGTGTGGTTTTGTACTTCAAAAATTGTTATTTTTTCTAGAAAAAATTGTGTTCTCTAATTATTGTACTTAGGTAAGTGTACTTTGTTATGTTTGCAAAACATGATTATTTTTTGTTTACTATGAGTGATATAAAGACCAAAAAATACAGGTTCATATAAATAGACAAAAATGGGTCACTCATTTTTAAAAACAGTGTAAATAAAGTACTAAAAAATAATTAAACTATGATAACTTAATAGTTTTTGTGTACTTGCATATCAAAACTAAAAACTTAATCAAGAGCATATAAATGCTAATTTTTGCAAAAGATGCAGTTTGCCATCAGTATATAATGTATATTACCACCACCGATTCTCAAAAAAGTTTACAAATGCTTAGCAGGCAGCATAGAGCAAAAAGAAGTAAAACACTTTTGATGGTAAGACAGCCAGCAGCGATCGCAATATGATCTTATGCTTGTTTCATTTTAATTAAAATAGGAAATAATGCCTAAAAACTGCATGAGTTTACACATAATATTTTCATTCGCTTGATCATTGCATTCAGTAAAGTCACAATAATAATAATAATAATAATAATAATAACAATAATAGTCAGCATAGCAAACGCTACGATCCATTTTAAATTTCCCCTATTGCATACCACAAGTAATGTAATTAATTGATACTCTTCTACTATTCCCATTTAAGCATTAAATATTTTTTCAACTACAAGGTTACCTACATAAAACAGGTGGGACATTTACTATGGATCATACCGTATCTACCATATTAAAGCTCTGGTTAAGAACATGGTCATTCAATCCATGCTCATTAGCACAGTATCATCCAGCGAAAAGATAGGGACACTCAAACCAAACCCTTAAGACTTTTTGCAGTGCAAAACAAACAAACATGTCAGAAAATAAATAAAATACAACTTTTCATTGTCGACATCCACTATAGGCACTAATTACTAATTACACGAGAGGGTGCACTAAGATTCGTAATAACGCGTAGGTTGTTTTCATTGAGTGCCTATTTAGTATTTCTTAGTACAAGCCATTCCAAAAAATACAGTTCCAATATTTTTTAGTAATACAACATACAACCTTTCTAAATTCTAAATAGCTATTCTATTGCAAAACGCAAACGGATGATGTGTACATGCAAGACCGCATTCATGTAACAGTAATTTAGCTGGTATAAGGCATCAAAGCAAGCAGCATTCTTGTTTTTGTTCTTTGCAGCCTTTCTCCCAAGCTTAATCGCGGCCTTTGTTACTAATCAATCGTAAATGTTCAGAGAGAGAGAGAAAGAGAGAAAGAGAGCTGTGTTGTTTACAATACAGACATTTACACACATTTCCCATCAAAATATATATGTACATAGTTCAAACGCACACACACATACACGCATGATCATTTATAGAAAGACACAGAGATAGAGAGAGAGAGACGTATATATATTCGTTCACAATTCAGAGATGATATTTTACCATACCGCACAAAATTATCACAGTAAATCATAACGGTTTATATAATAATCATAAATAGTAATAATAAAGTAAATAATGGCATGCATCACAGACACTTACGAACATTTCTCCGACAGCATTTTTTTGTCGCATACATGTTTTCTTTTGCTTAAAAAAGAAATGGACAAGAGAAGGAGAAAATGGGGGGTTGTGTGACAGCAGGGAGATTTTAGGATGTTAAATTGAAAAAATTAGTAGTGATGAAGTAAGTTAGTAGGCGAGACAATATTGTAAAGAGAGGAATGCAAGAGAAAGGTGGTGAAAGGTGGCATCTCAGGATGATGAAGGGGGCATTGACAAAAAGGGCAGTGCAATATTGCAAGACGTTGCAATGCAACTTGGAAAGTTGCAGGAGGAAGTAGAAGTTGCGGTGAAGAAGTAGTACTAACGCGGGGGTCAAAGGTGATATCCGCCCTCATGATAACACCGTTTAATTTTTTTTCTCAGAAAGTCAGAGACAACATTCTCTACAAAAAGAGAGGGGAACATTTTGTCTGACTTTTTTATTGTGAGAACGAGTGCTTGTATGTGACAGTGGGAGAGAGCAGCCAGCCACGAACGAACGAACACAGATAGAGAGAGAGAGAGAGAAAGAGAGAGAGAGAGAGAGAACACACGAGACAAGGTAGAGAGAGTGACCAAAAGTGTTACTTGCCTATACCTAGAACGAGGGTGGGCCACTGTTCTATCCGCGCTGTGAGGCCCTTAAGGAAGATTTGGTGAAGGAAGAGAACCGTCTCCACATTAAGAAATATGGAGGACACGTCCTCATGCGTCACCGGAGGATTCTTGCTGCTGGCGGCCATGCGCATAGGACGCAGAAAGCCGCTGACAACCACCTCTAGCTGTTCCACGTACTCTTCCTCCGCTTCAACCATGCGAAATACGAGGCTGTTAAAACGTGAAAAATAATTTACTTTTATTTTTAGAAAGTCTTTCACATTGCCCCCTATTCGCCGAGGGGTCTTTTGTTCTCTCACCTGTTTCTTTTGCGCATCGCCTCCGCATGCGGTGACTTGATGTACTCTTCCACAATCTGCTTCCAGCGTCGTCGACACAGCCACCCGCGAAAAAAGCTCTGAACCTTTTTTATCTTTTTCAGATCGTCCGTTTCCAGTTGCTGGGAGCCTGTGGTGGTTGAGCTGCTCCCGGAGCCTAGCCGCCATTCCTTTTTCAACGCGCATAGCTACATTGTATAATCACAAGTAGTACCCCCGCCCGCCAGGTAGAGTAAGTGAGAGAGAGACAAGTTGGAGAGAGAAAGATAAAGGACGAGACAAAGGAGGACAACGAGGAGAGAGACGGCGATGACCAACAGCACCAGCAGTGTTTTATTGCAAAATGCAACCACCCACAACCATAAATCCACCCAACAACACAACGACGACGGTATGGGTCAACCATTAATTTTCAGGAGGGAAAAGGAGAATGAATGTAAATATTTATAGTTGTTGGCAAGAAAATTATAACCATTTTTTGTTGTGGTTGAGTAGTTTAAAAGTAGATTTAGTGCGGTGTGGCACAATAGTGACGACAATATTGAGAGCATTTAGTGGTCAACAAGATACAGAGCAGAGCAGAGAGAGAGAGAGGCAGGTCATATACCGAGAGGGACATAATAGTCAGACACACGTACGTACGGACAACAACCAACGGGAGAAGACAGTACGACAAACGAGAGACACGACGATAGAAGATACATACAGAGACAGAAAGAGAACAAAGAAAACTACGTTAAGGACACATCCTCTGGTCATTTGCAAAGGGGCCTTAACACCATACTCAAATTACAAAGTAAACGCATTAAAATATATAAAAATATATATTATATTAGATATATAATATTAATCAGCAGATATCAACTTGTATATGGAGATAGATATATAGACTTATTGTGAGAAGAATTTATATTATTGTGTACTTATAATGTCATTTTATAAATAACTTTTTACTAAAAGCAAAAAATGTCGGCTTTGTACGTTTGCGACTATCTATGTTCTAGACCGTGTTCATTAGAAGTGTCTATATAATCTATTTATAGTATTAAGTCTATAAATATTTATAAATATATTCTACGAACATATACAGATATACTGCTGCATATATTTGATCTATTCACGTGTAATCATAATTTACATTTATATATAATAAACGAGACTAGACTGTTTTCCACACGATTTTAACGAAATATACGGTGACAGTGGTTACACAGATAAGTATACATACAGTAGACATTATATAGAGGGTTTTCTATTTTTTATGGATCTCTCTCTACTGAGGTGAAAGATATACTGCGCTAAAAAATAATTTTTTATACTAAATTACTAGTCGAATAAGTAGGCTCATTTTAGTGAGTATCTCGATACGTAATATATATGAAAAATACTTTGATACTAGACTGTGAATACTAGACCGCTTCAAAGAGTCGTTGTACTACATAATATAAAGTATTAGTTATATGTATATGGTTTGTCAAGTGAATTAGGAGAGAGTTACGATATTGATTTTGATGAGAGAGAGAGAGAGAAGAGAAAGGAAATAGTAAAGTGTGATGTGGTGATGATGTATATATAGTTTAATAATAGTTGTATACAGAAATGATAATGACGGGAGTATATTGATTTTTAATGCGCATTTTTTTTAGAGATATCGTTTCTGTTTATCTGACCTCTGATCGAAGCTTTTTGATTTCTGAAGCAAGCTGCTCGCATTGGACCGTGTACTGCCACTTGGCAGTTTTTTCAGACTCGACAATTTGGAGCAGGTGCAGGTATTTCTGTTCCAACTCTTCCTTCTGAAGAAGCAACTTGTTGAAGCTGGAAATAATGGGGAATAAATGAAGGCAACAAAATAATTAGTTGCTGAGAGAAAGTGGCGTGGCATGGCAGGTGTGGAGGGGAGTACGCGGTTGTATAAAGGGGGATGGACGTGTTTGGAAAATATGGGCAGAAGTGATGATCGAATGATACCTAGCAGTTCGGATAGCATCAATCCAAGCTTTACAGTCAGACTCAGAGTCAGCGCGAAGCTCGTACTGTCGCAGGTTCTCACGTCGGTACGTGATGGCAAACGAGAATTGACCAAACAAGTTCTGTGAAAGAGGGGGACAAAAAGTGTATTGAGTAACTGCCCTGGATGGAGCAATAGTCAAGATGAAGGGTTCACGCGTCTGTTTTGGTAAGCTCACCATTTTGTCTTTGAGGATGAGCCGTTCACAGTAGCATCCTTCCAAAAGGATGACGCCAGAAGGTCTTACCCCCGCCTCCGTTTCGAAGTAGAACAGCAAATTCTGGGGGGTGATGCAATCCCAGTTTTACGTTATGTTAAGGAATTTAAAAACCGAATATTCTACCGAAAAAGAGCAAGTGAACTGCTCTAAAGGGTTTTGTTTACCTGGAAAAGGATAAAGTATCTCCTGGTCCATTTTGCTGCCCCACTCGACTTTTTGTGGAGGTAGCCCGCCAGAACGTGGTCAAATCTGGCCTTCTCTGCCAACATCAGGATCTGCGAGTCATTGATCCTAATGGATCGTTGCATCTTTGGTGACAACATGATGTTATTGACGGCTTGGAACAGGGCTCCACCGCCACCTCCACCACTCCCTCCTCCTCCCCCTCCTCCACCTTCCTTTTTGTTCACAATGTCGCCGCGAAAAGCAATGATGATGACGACGTCTAAATTTAAACCTGAACTTCTCACCGTCGCCGCCGCCTCGTTACTTTCGAACGGCTGAACAACAGCGAGCGTTTTAGTTTGCTAGACTAGATCTTCTATTATTGCTACCGAAAAGTCAAAATTCTTAACTAACTGCGCGCCACCTTCTTTTGTATTTTTTCCTTCGCAATAGAAAAATTATAAAGGTACAAGGTACAACGGCTTAACTGTCACATCAATTTCGAAATTCGTATGGGTTCATCGCACCTTCACTTGTGCGGACAAAATGTGTCCTCAAACAAACTTGTCCACTATTTCCCCCACAACCTAACCTACCTCACTACTGTACAAATTGACTTGATCATTTTACTTTATTGTGACATTACAGAACAAAACGACTTTAACTCGAAACCATTGAAGCATAGTATATAACCTATTCTCTTTTTATGCTAAAAACTAACCAAAAAATATCTTTACTACATTGCGAATAAACAATGCCATCAACAAGTCCTCATTTCTATAATTGACCTTGTCGGTCCCGGAAGCCCTTCTCACAGATAAATAATCCCACAAGTTGTTTTTATTGCAATCCTTCAGTATTTCACCGTTTCCCCCTTCCCCTCCACTGATCTCTTCTATTTTTATCGCCTTATCCAAACAAAATTTTGTTTATCTCTCCTGTCCATTTACATTTCTCTGACGCTACCGCTCTCTTTCCCGACAAGAATAAAAACTCTCCAGACGCTAATAATTTTTCCCGTTTTGTCTAACGCTTTGCCTCTATTAACTACCTGTCGGTGCCTACCTAGTTTCGCCGCCTATCCTCTCATCCTCCACACACAAACGCTCACGTACACACAAACAATACTGAAATATCTTTCCTTTTTCTTTAGCCGTCAATTCCGTCCCATCACGAACCACTTGTCCCTTATCTTCTTTTTTTCTCGACACTCTTCCCGCCTGGTACTTTTTTCACCCATAAAACTATTCCGGACTTTCGGCAGTGAACTCGTGGACAAGTGGCCTCTCTTTCTCCCTCCCTCTGGTGTCTGCTGGCTTTGTCCTGGTCAGTGGAGGATTCTCTGGGTAAACATTGTTTTGCCTGGTGTTTTTTGCTTGTTTATGTTAAACAAGCAAGCCAGACACGACAGAAGAAAAAACTCCGCTCTTGTTATTATCCATCCTTCTTTTATTTCTTATGGCAATATCGTCCTGATGATGATGACGATGACAACGACGACGAAGACGACGACACCTCCAGCTCCACTACAACTCCTTCACTCTGCACTACTGCCTTCTCCTTTCCATTTTTCTCTCTTCTTGTTGCGCTTTCTCTCTCCCTCTCTCCTCGAAAGAGTAATATTGATGATGATAGTAGTAGTAGTAGTGGCTGTTGTGTAAGTGGTCGTGTGTGGTAGTAAAGTAATAGTAGTAGTCGTTGTAGTAGACGTTGTAGAAAAAAGGGTGCCGCCTTTCTCCTTCGTCTATCTCTCAGATATATCCTCCACAAAGCTACCACTACCACCACATCACCTCTCTTGTACTACTCCTCCTGCTGATGATGAACAACTTGTTGTTTGTGTGTGTATATGTTATTGTGTCCGTGTCCTTCACCACACACTACACGGCCATCACTACATCCACACCGCCGCCCGCCGCACTTGTTCTTCTTTTCGAGCTGGTTTATTAACTCGAGAAAAATATGGAAGGAAGAGAGAGACAAGAGGAGGAGGACGGAGGACAATGACGATAATGCCGTGTTATTTTTACTTTCTATTCTCTAAAGGACGCTCTCAGCACATTTTCTCAAGTGGCGCAAGGAAACAGGTACAAATCAACCCAGGTAGTATGTAGTGGTGGTACTAGTACTTTGTACAAAGTGCCGTTAGTTTTTTTTGCGTGCCTCGTCTTTTTTCAAGAGCAATAAATTATTATGTAATCCCCCAGCCCAGCCGCGCCATTTCAGCCTTCTTCTTTATTAGTAAAAGTGGCGTTGTGGAGAGAATATAGCTGGTCGTTTTTCTTTCCTCTACAAATTCCCTTTATAATGTTTATAAACAGGTAAGTAGAATGATTGAGACAGGCGTACAGAGAGATAGAAAAAGCTGACGTCTGCAGAAAAAAGTTTTAAATGGAAATAACAAAAGAAAGAGACAGTCTTTCGTAACGGCTCTCTGCGTGCTTGTGCTTTTTCCCTGGTTCATCCTGTCGCCGCAACACCAGCCGCGGTAGTAGTAGTGGCTGTTATGGGGTTGAGTTCCTCTTGTTCAGGGTATCCCCTTCTTCCATCATCGTCGTCATCAGCAGAGCATGATCATCGTCATCAACAACAACACCATTGTACTCACATTGCTACCGTGGTTGTCGTTGTATCGGAATAATGATATATTATTATATAGACACACTGTCTCTCTCTTTCTCTCTCTGACTCCAGCTATTATTGTTCCACAACTGGGAAATATGTTCA
Organism: Callyntrura sp. NNG-2020; assembly: GCA_027744055.1. Classification (NCBI taxonomy): domain Eukaryota; kingdom Metazoa; phylum Arthropoda; class Collembola; order Entomobryomorpha; family Paronellidae; genus Callyntrura; species Callyntrura sp. NNG-2020. Next base: position 6,076 of record JAHZNE010004630.1, on the reverse strand, counting down.
ACAGGGCCACTACTACCATCGTCATCACTACTACCGTCTCAGCACAACCACGACTACCTACATGTATAGTAGTCAGAGAGAAAGTGAGAAAGATAAAGAATACTGAACCAATAAGAAAAGCAAAAAATCAGGATGAACTCGACAATAACAGAAAAAAACGAGTAGAAAGCTACAAAGAAAGAGAGAGAGGGGGAGAGAGAGAACGGGTTGGCACGGGTACTGCTGTTTCAAATATACGCGAGAGCAGCAACGAGTAGCTAAAAAGAGGGCTGTTGTTGTTGTTGTCGATGATGTCTAGCCAAGATATGTATTTCAGCCAAAAAAACTAGAGAAAAGTAAAGAAAAGCAGCGAGAACGGGAGAAAAATGTTCTATGGATCTTTTTACCAACTTGTATCCTTTATTTTCTTGCTACTACGACACATACACATACAGAGAGAATAAAACATATCTGGTGGCGATGGTGGAAGACGTTTCTTCATTGTACATATTTGTACCTTTCTCTCTGCTTCTCTCTTTCTCTGAATATGCTCCTCAGGGCGGGATATAGTGCATTAATAAATGTGGCTATGTATCTAGTAATGTAATATGATGACGATGCATATCTTGCCGAGTTATGCAAGAAACAAATGAACAACTACATTTTACGAGAGAAACTAACCGACTTTTTTTATTTTACTCCTTTCCCCTCTCCTTTCTTTCTTGTTTCTCTTATGTACAGAGATAGGTAGCACATATATAGAGCACACACATCATGGTCATCCCATCACTCTAATGTTGTGTATATGCGTGCAAGCCGAACCTATGTAATAAACCTTCCATTTTAAAAACTTTTTCCGAGGTTACATTTTATGCCCAGCAGTGTGTTTAGAAAATTTGATATTTTATACAACAGCAGCAGGAAAACAGAGAGAAACGACGTATTAACTATGGTATATAGTGACTGCAGTTGGCATGGTGGAAAAGGTGAAAGTTGTTTTTGCAGTGGGGCTGCTTCTCCTTTTTTCGGTGAAAGTATCGCTTTCGCAGGATAGAAACAAGGATGGATATAAACTATGAGAGGTACATACATTCTTAATGGGCGACACAATATCCCGTATCTGGGAACATATCTAACAAGTTGTAAGACACTATTGTGGTACAACGTACAACTTCTTGTAGCATTTTCTCTCTCTCTCTCTGCTTTCTCCCTCTTTCGCGTTATTTTTGCTGTCTATTAGAGGGAAATTGGGAGTTGAAACATTTTATATCGCAAAGACGAGTTTTTAAGCCGAGGACGAGAAGTACACTTACTGCTGGTGCTTGCCCAGGAACAATAGAAAATCGCGTTTCGCGAGAGAGCGAATGAGAAAAGGAGAGAAGGATATTGTTCATTGGCATATTATACGGATTTTGGCTTGCTACTATATCATATGGACTGCAACTGTGGTGTATTATATATAGACAGCGTGTGTGTGTGTGTGAAGCCAACAACAGCAGCACCAGAGGTGGATAATTTTGTAGCGCGTATCTCTCTCTGGATCTCGTCGCTCGCTACTCGGTCTTTTGGTCTCTGGTCGACTTTTTGTTTAGCAGCAGTGGCGGTGGTGGAGGCTTATGTGGCTGGCATTTTACCAGAGAGGGAAAGAGAAAAAGAGAGAGAGAACAGAGCAGAACTAGCTTATTATGTTCGGTTTCTTGGAGAGAATTTTGTTTTTTGTTCTTTCTTTTCTCGCTTCTCTGGGTTTGATGACGAGGAGAATGGCAATATTAGGATACATAGCATAGGTGTACTATATAATGCACTGTTGTAATAAAACGGAAAGCGATGGATATGGATTTGTTAAAAGAGACAGAAAGCTTCTGAGAAGGAGAGAGGAAAAGAGAGTAAACTGCGGAGAAATTTGCATATTTTTAGATTTCCTGGAATAAAAGAGTATCTCGTTCTCTTCTAGCTTATGCTGCTGCTCCATGTGGGTACCTATGCGGAAATGTAGGAAATGGTGTATAGCGGTGGATGCTTGAGGATAATGGGCTTGAAAAAAGTTAAAAGCCTTAAAAACAGGCACTCTCGTTGAAGATACTGATATGTAAGAGAACGACAACGATAATATCGGATCACGGAATTGACGAGGATGATAGTACGTTTTTTCTTACAGTTTACCTTTTACTCTCCCACGGACCAGGATAGAGAGACAACCAGTTGCTCTTCCTCATCGATCTCCTCGCTCTCTCTCCCTCTCTTCTTCCACTCTCTAGTCTTTTTGGAGTGGCTGCCTGCTCACTCGCTTTTCTCCTGTTATCTCTGGACTATTTCCAGTGGTGGTGGTTGGTTCTGGTACTAAGTAAGTACATGGGTGAGAGAGAGAAATGGTAGCGCTTGTGAAAACCTGGGAAAAGGAATTGTAGCTATTACAGGACCCTTTTTATGTACGTGGGTATATACTAATGTGGGATAGTGGTGCATTAAAAGTAGCGGAGCACCAGACCCACGTCATGGCACCGCTGCTGCTGGTCGGGTCTACATGGTGCATGGTCGAGTAAATTTCCAAGTGGTCGTGCTTGTGCTACTACTAGCTTTTAGTAGCGAGTTACCATTTTTCTCTTCTCCGGTAAAAAAAATTGTAAACGAGAGCACAGTCACCCCACCAGTGAAAAAGAAGAAAGATGGTAACAGTACAACAACCAGCGACAAAACGAGAGAGAGAGGGGGGAGAGAGAGAAAGATAAAAATATGCTACCAGGCCCGCCCTTTCAGTTATTTTCTTAATACTTTGAGTTCTCTCTCGTTCTCTCATGCTGATGTAAAGTTCGCCAGAAAAAGAGAAAGGCTATAAGGAGTCAAGTGGGCAGCTGCCCCGTAGCAGTAGTGTGTCCACAACAGTAGTAGTATCTTAAAAGTCTTATGTTCTACTTAAACTGGCAGGAACACTAAAACGAATTTCCGTATCTCGTATAAAAACCGTAAAAATGAAAGTTGCCTTCATTCGACGGAAAGGGTCATAAACTTTTTTTTATACACCGCGAGTTTTTAGAGAGATGTTTAGCCGAAATGAAATGAGAATGATGTTGTAAGTTACTACTACCAGTAGTAGTAGTACTACTACTGCTACTACTACATGATGAGCTGAGCTGCTAGAGTAGCCGAGGCGAAATAGAAGCCACCGACGGCAACGAGTGCTGTCGCAGTGACCATAAAGCCATAAATAGACAAAAGGTTTTATGCAGCCCTGGCACCACCGGAAAACGAAGAGCAAAATCGTGTTTTAATTCCACCCCATACCCAGCGTTCTCCAGAAAAACTTACCATGTATGTTGCGAGTGTCGACGCGGAAAATTATGTAAATTGAGCAATTGCAACTAGTTGTTGGGGAACACTATAAGTTATGTTTATTAACGACTGTCACTTTACATGGCTGATAATTTGTCAGGAAGAAGATGGATGACATTAATCGAAACTGAACGTTTTTATGGTGGTTGTGTGGTGTGGTGATAACCATAAATTAGCTAATCCATCCCACACGCGGGATTTCTCTCTCGTCGCATACTAATTTCTACGTGGTCGTAAATTACACCGAAAAAATGTTCCAAGGTTGGTTATGTGATCAAATGTGAGTGATGATAAGCCCAGAGAAAGATAGACATGCCTTTAATTAAAAGCGGTATCGTTTTTAGATGAAATCCCTCCGACAATTTTGAAACGCTTTTGTTCCCGTCCCATGTCGTCGGCAGGGAGGAATAGTATATCGGATGGCAGTAAGCGAGAGAGAGTGAGAGAGAAAGACCCCAGCCACAAACAGGTTTTCCTCACCAGGTTAAACGCGCATAAATAATTGTTACCTACCGCGTGCAAGCCAAGGTAGGCTAGGTAAGGGTAAGGTAGAAGATAAAATAAAATATACACGAGACTACGACAGTTATGGTATTACACCATTTTTCATATGGGAGCAGCAGCAACAGTGCAGAGTCCCATTTTACCTCGTTCCTCTCCCAAAAAACACGTACCTTTCCGCGAGTCGCACTATTTATCCCGTTTTCACTACAACCAACTGCTGGAAACCCCCTTTGGTGTGTGGACATATAGGAACGACGAAGGTGTTCTAAAAGGCACGGGCAATATGTGGGTATTATGTGTACGACGACATTGCAGATGAAAAGGGAGAAAATAGAAAAATGCTTGTGCTTTCGCCGTAGTCGCATACGTTCGGCATCATCCGATTTCTTCCTTCGTCGTCTCCGTCATCCTCGTCACCACAGCCGTTGGTAAGTATGGGAGACTGAGAGAGAGAGAGCAGGAAAAATAACAAGTATTTTTAAAACGCTTTCCAAATCGAGTGAAATTGGTCGTAAAATTGGGTTTGCAGCGCTTTCCATAATATACTTCGTGTGTAGCAGTATTATTATTACATCCTTTTACGTAGTATCCCGTTCTCTACCCGATTTTTTTCTGGCTGTCTCTTTATCTCTCTCTCTCTCTCTCTATCTCTTCCTCGCATGGAGTTGTTCTCAAGAGAAGATACAACAACTTGTTTTGATCTTGTTGGTAGCGAGAGAGAGAGAGAGAGAGAGAAAGAGAGTAAAGAGAGAACGGAAAAGTCAGACGTAGAAAAATGTAGAAAAAAGCCCTGGAAGTAAGATAGCGTAAAAAATTTGTTGAAAAGCAAAAAAACTCCATATTTTTCTTACAGAATATCCACATACAATTCCTGTACCCATTTTTTATTATCATGTTTATCTACAAGTCAGCAGCAGAGGAAGAGACCATACACGATTTTCAAGATGTACGTTTTCCTTACACAAGAGAATATGGAAGGTTTATAAAAGTTGGAGTTCATGTGTGGAGCAAGGCTTATAGAATACTAAGGTAGCGACAGTAGAAACGAGAGACTGTTCTAGCGGTCAGCTGTGAAATGACGTATGTACGATGAATAACAACAAATATGGTGGCTATGCTGTACTTTATGTGTGGAGGAAACAGAAAAAAATGCTCGTATATAGCACAGAGGAAGAGAGGGGACGGAGGGGGAAAAGTCAAGCGGAAATAAACATGATGAGGAAGAAGAAGAAAATCAAATAATAACTTTTGCTGGCTGACAGAGACCAAGAGTAAGGAAAAAGAGGGGAAAATCGCAATAATAAGGGAATGAAGAGAAAGATAAATAATACACATGTTATGATGATAATGTGGTGGTGGGAAGATGATGAAGTGCTTTCACACACGCCATGCTTTCTTTTTTCCCCGACAAACGTATAACTTATTAACAACAACAACAGCAACAACAGCGACAGAAACACAGTTTGTTATTTTATTTGTACTACAACGTGATAGGACGTTAGGTAACAAGCAAGTTGCTTAATTGGAGGCATAATGGTTTCGCACAGGGAACAGGTGAAATATATGAAGCACGCGAGAGCGAGAGACATTTTTTTCTTGTTATTGGCTCTATGCGCGTCATCCCTCTTCTTCCTCGTGGTTTATTACCCCTGTTGTGTAGCAGGTTTGCTCAGAGGAAAAAAGTTAGAACGGCATTAATAATGGGCGACACGAATGAGTACTCACATACAGACACTTACTTACTTATTATGCCCATACATACAAAATAGCCATAATGAGAGTAAAAGCTGCCCGATTATTTGGGCGAGTAGTAGATCAAAGGAAACCAAGAGGAAATTTTTAATGAGCTCAAGAAAATGAAAAAAAGCAGCTCCTCTTTTCTGTTTACCGTTCCATTGCAGGTAGTTTGATAGAGGTTGTGTGTGTGTGGAATGTGGAATTGCCGGAGTGCCAGGCGCTGTTGCATTATTAATGGACTCGTAGTCTTGTTGTAAGAAACAGCTTTGTTTAGGGGAAGAGGGGGAGACGCACGACCAATATGAATGTTTGTTTTTGTTATTGGCGAGAGGAAACGGGGAAAGTAAGGACGTAAAAGAGAAAAAGAAAAATTTATATCGTTTTCTTTCAAGCAGACGAGTAGGTTGTGTTACTCTTACTCCTGTATACAGTGTGTCCATGTTGTATAGAGTCACTATTACATATTTGCTGACAGTGCTGTAGCACCAGCCACTAGCAACTTTCGGAAAGGATGAACCATCCATTA